>PVHP010003884.1:0-75191 GCA_004024765.1 Zapus hudsonius | reverse complement strand
AAAAAAAAAAGCTTTAAAAAAAAAAAATGTCCATGTCCAAGCATCCCAGGCAAAAGTCAGAGGCTGTCGTGCAGAATGAAACACAGACAAAAACATGCCATGGAAATCTCCCTTAACAAAGCTCAAGTGTCTGTATCAGTACCACAGCAGACAGAAGGGAGAATTACTGGAGGTAAAGGCAGGCATCTCTTAATGAACGTTTCAGTTTGCTAGAAAGCATATCGCCCCTTAATTTGTATACACAAAAGAAAAGCATGTTAAAATAGGCCAGGTGTAGTGGCACACGCCTTTAATCCCAGCATTTGGGAGGCAGAGGTAGGCGGGTTGCTGTGAATTTAAGACCAGCCTGGGACTACAGAGTGAATTCCAGGTATCCCTGGGATAGAGTGAGACCCTACTTCAGAAAAATAAAGTTGAAATAGAAGCAAGAAAAATTGGCAAAAAGTAAAATAAGTACTCTAATTGTCATTGGATGTTCTAAAATAACATGACAAAAATTAGTGCACATTTAGATTCCAATGAAATTGGACTAATTAAAATAAGGCATTAATTCATCCATCTATAAAATACGTTCATTTTTAATGCATACTAGCAATTCATTAACATTATATTCTTGCTGGATATGGTGGTGCCCGCCTTTGATTCCTGCATTTGGAAGGCAGAGATAAGAGGATTGTTGTCAGTTCGAGACCAGTCTGGGACCACAGAGTGAGTTCCAGGTCAGCCTGGGCTAGAGTGAGACACTGCCTTGAAAAAACCCAAAACAAACAAAAATATTATATTCTTGGCCTTAAAACATATTTTAGCAAGTCCAGGCATGGTGAAACATTCCTTTAATCCTAACACTACAGTGTCTCTATGGAGACCAGCTTGACCTTGAACTCACAACCCTTCTCGGCTTCCTGAGTGCTGGCATTGCAGACCTGTGCTACCACACCCAATATTTATTAATACTTTAAGAAAAAACTTTGCCACAAAAACTAGTTAGATGGTGTTGTAGTCAGCCACAAGCCACTGGGATGAATCTCCAAACCAGGCACAATTTTGGGGAGGAAAGTATTTATTGATGTAACAGATCCAGGGGATGTTAAGGAAAGGCTGGCCCCCTTTCACATATCCAAGCAGAGACAGAGGCCCAGCACCTCCAGAAGCAAGTTCGAGACCAGCCTGGGACTACAGAGTGAGTTCCAGGTCAGCCTGGGCTGAAGTGAGACCCTACACCTTGAAAAGACCAAACCAACCAACCAACCAATAAACAAAAAGGCCCATTGAATTTTCATCTGTCAGTTATACTTCTGTAAAGCTGGTCTAACAGTGTATGGGGCCAAGACAAAACTTTATAGACCAAAAAGATTAAATAAACAGAGACAGCCTGATTGCTGGCTGAGAAGGCCCAGCACTGCAAACATGTGAGTTTCTTGTATATTCCTGTATAATTTGAATTTCAGAACCAGTCAGGTTTCCAGTCCTCTCCCATGTCTGACTCGTGGAACATGACAAGGCAGAAGCCGAGTCATCATCACGCTCTTGTGTGGAATGAAGTGGAACGTTCTCTCTCACTTTGCGTAGTCTTCCATTGAGCCGTGATGCCGAGGCGCCTGTCCCTTGGGGGATTGTCACCTGAGAGTCACAGCTGCATCAACCTCAGCATCACACATCAAGGAATTCTTTTGAGATGCACGTCCTCGTTTCTTGGGGGGTGCTCGTAGTATACCTTCCCATCTGACACCACGAGGAGCAGAGCTGTTAGCGTTGTGTTTGCTGCTGGCTGATTTGGGCCCCTTTTCCCCAGGCGAGGACAGTAGCCTTTCTCAGGTTTAGGCGTCTGGGCCATCCTCCAAAGCCTAGTGGGCGATGGACTTAATATCCTAGCAGATGGAAGACGTAAGGAGAGTGAATTGGGGAGGGAAAGAATTGCCCCAAACACACCTAAGCAGAGCTGATCCCTGAAGCAGGAAGGTGCAGTTGAAGTGAGCCTCCTGTTTCCTTCTGAGGAGTGAGTAAACAATTTTAGTAATAATACATAGCAAGCTCCGAATCAGAGTATTGGTGCTAAGTTCTTCTGTGTTGTAACTTTTAGATTATTATGCCGTCAAGAATACCCAATTTTAATAATGGGATAGGGCCGGAGAGATGATGGCTCAGTGGTTACGGTGCATGTCTGCAAAGCCTAACAATCCAGGTTCAGTTTCCCAGTGCCCACCCACATAAAGTCAGATGCACAATGAGGTGGATGAATCTGTAGTTTATTTGCAGCAGCAGGAGGCCCTGGCTCACCTTTCTCTTTCTTCTATCTCTCTCTTTCTCTGCTTGTGAATAAATAAATAAAATCATTTAATAGCAGGATAATGGTAAGTTGGCCTCGACAGAAAGCATTTATGTAGTGAGCGTAGGTGTGCTCTGTCCTCACCCAATAAACACACATCTTTACACCCAGGGATGTCAGGTACCCAGAGGGGACCTGGAAACTTGCCTCTGGCTTGGTTTCCTGTCTTGGGAATAGTTTGTCAATTTTCTCAGGTTCTGTGTGTGCTGGTTTGAGGAAAGCAGCAGACAGCTTTTTTATTGGTCAAACTAAGTGTACAGAGGGTGTTCCTCTGTCGCTAGCAAGTAGAAAGAATGAAGGCTGCAGAGACGGCTCCGCGGTTAAGGTGCTGGCCTGCAAAGCCAACCTAAGTTCAATTCCCCAGTCCCCAGGTAAAGCCAGGTGCACAAGGTGACACATGCATCTGGAGTTCATTTGCAGCAGCTGGAGGCCCTGTTGTGCCCATTCTCTCTATCTCTCTCCTTGCACATAAATGAATAAAAATATTTTTTAGAAAAGAAAGAATGAGGGCTGGAGAGATGGCTCAGCGGTTAAGGCACTTGCCTCTAGTGCCTAAGGCCCTGGGTTCAATTCCCCAGGACCCACATAAGACAGACCTACAAGGTGGTGGCCCTGGTGCGCTCTCTCTCTCTCTCTCTCTCTCTCTCTCTCTCTTTGTATCTGCTTGAAAATGAATAAATAAAAAATATTTTTAAAAAAAGAAAGAAAAGAAAGAATGACTCCAGGCTTTAGGTGAGTACACCATTTCTCATTTCAACTGGTTTCATGAGCTGATAAAGGAGAAACTAGAAAGAAAATCTCTTTGAGAGGCAATGCAGCCTCCCACCATGGTAGAGTGGAACGGAGGCAATCCACGGGTGGTTTGTACTTACCTAGGGGGACTAGTAATGGAGTTGTTCTCCAGGCCCCCAAAAGCAGTGTGTGTGTGTATATGGAGGGGTGGGTGTATGTGTGTGTGGGGGTGTGAGGCACTGGACAGTAGTCCAGGTGACAGTTGTCCAGTCTGGCACAAGCCAAGTGAGCTGGAATGCCTGATCCTTACCTGTCCTGGTGAGGCCCAATGCTGTTCCCTCTGAATCAGTGAGCGTTCTGGTGTAATTAGCCTGCCACCCAGTGGCCAACTGTAGTCACAGCAAGCTCGGGCCTGGCTTTGGCCCTCACCTTCCTGAGCCTGCACCACTCCCCTCCTAGAGGAGAAAGCTCCAGGTCCCTGGTGTGACCATGTCCAGCATCTACAGGAGGGTTCCACGCTTCCAGCTGACTGTCGGCTGCCTTCCAGTGGCTACTTTGGTGAATTACCCATGTCTTCCAGTAGAGCTCAGACTTTTCTTCAACCTTGGTCAACCTATACGCTGCTGCTCCTAGTGGTATAGCGTCGTTCCTTAGTCAACTCTGTAATGTTAATGTAGAGGCTCTCCACCACGTTTCCCTATTGTCCTCCTGGAGTCCCTTTGGGGGATTGCAGTGACAGGGGCCCTCCGCTCTGAGCCAGGCCCATGCCTTCTCCAGACGGAAGGAAGGCTGAGCTCTGTGAAGTCATGGGTGTGGTGGAGGAAGGTAGAGGCAGCTGAGGATAGGAGCAGACACCACAAGTCTCAGAAGTCCATGAGGCAGTGAGTGACCTGCCTTGGCTGAGCTCAGATCAGACCAGTCCTCTCTGCTGGGAGCTGAGTCCCCAGCCCGTGTGCATAGTATTCCCACTTCACAGTGCCTTGCTGCTGAGGAAAGCACCCAAGAGAGGATGGAATTCCAGAGCCAGTCATTCATTCTCAAATGGCCTGGTGACAAGCCAGGAGCTGCTTTTCAAAAAGAGAAGGGCTGTTGACGAGGACTGGGCAAGGCCTTCCTCAGCCCTCGGTGTCTGCTGGATTCTGCTGCTGGAGCATGTGCAAGTAGCTGTGTGAAGTTCTAAGTCCACAGATGTGATTTTACTTGCTAAGACTCACTCAGATGCAGCATTAGAGCATTTTAAATTTCCAGATAACCCTTATGGACACCAAGCACCTGGGATTATAAAATGAAAAAAACGTGGCAAATCTCAGCCACTGGCTTTGGGAAGCCCAAAGCCAGACCTTTTTTTATTTTTTATTTTTGAGGTAGGGTCCCCCTCCAGCCCAGGCTGACCTGGAATTCACCATGTAGTCTCAGGCTTGTTGGGGGGGGGGGTCGTGGCCCCCTGGCCCCCTGCGGTTAGCCCAAGTCTCACTGGCCAGCAGGAGAAAGGGCTTGATCTGGGAGAGGTGAGGCGACTGTCAGACAGGCACACGCGACCGGGAAAAGTGTTGGGCAAATCTCATTTTATTTGAGCACCCAAAGCCCTTTTATAACCCGAGGCTGCATTGTTCAGCCTATTTCTCTCAAGCAATACAATTCAAACTTTTTGGCGGGAGCCAATCACCAGAGTACTCCAGAGCAAAGTACACCTCCTTAGGGCCCATTGTTTTACAGCCAATCAGCAGGGTAGTTGGTTCCATCGCCAGTAAAGCGAAACTTAACAAGCAGGAACAAAGTTTATCAGCTACACGGAATTCGGCAAGCAGGAACAAGGCTTATCAGCTACTACCTCTACCTCCCGAGTCCTGGGATTAAAGGTGTGTGCCACCATGCCCTGCTTTATTCCATATTCTAAAACTTAGCTTAAGGTTGCTCAGTTAGGCTGGGGCCTAACACAGGCTTACCTCGAACTCACTGCAATCCTTCTACCTTTGCCTCCCAGTGCTGGGATTACAGGCATGCACAACCACGCCTGGCTAGACCTGGGTTTTGAATGTGGTATGAAGTTCTTTTTTTCAAATTGCAATTCTACTTCAGGGTCATTGTTGATATTCTAGGGCTCCTTGGCATCCTCCATCCAGGAGCCCTCCGTGGTGACATCTTGGAGGACTACCAGGGTGTTTAGTAGAGATGGATCAAGGAGAAGCGCAGTCTCAGCACTGGTAACGTCCTCCTGTCCCTCCAGGACACGTCTGTTTCCCTGCACAGACTCCCGTGTAACCTCCAAGGTCTCCCTCTTTCCGTTCTGTATAATAGGTGCTGGGGAGATGCTCCGTGGATAGCGTGCTTGCGGTGGATTTGGGTCCCCAGAATCCTAGGAAGTCCAGGCAGTGTCACATGCCCGTTAGCCCTAGCCCTGGGGAGAAGGAAGCAGGAGGATCCTGGGACTGGCTGGCTGGCTAGACTAGTTGGATAGGTGAACCGTGGGATTAGCGAGGGACCTGCTCTAAAAATCAGGTGTAGGATGGGAGGATGGCTCAGTGGGTAAAGCACTTGCTGTGCGACTCTGAGTGCCGAGTTCAGATCCCAGAAACTGGCGGCTTCTGCAGTCTCGGTTCACCTATAGTGAGAAGGGTACAGAGACTTCCCAGAAGCTTGTGAAAGGAGTGGAGAACAACACAAAGAAGCCCTGCCTTATGAGGTGGTCGGTGAGACCTCCCCAGGCACACCATG
Organism: Zapus hudsonius; assembly: GCA_004024765.1. Classification (NCBI taxonomy): domain Eukaryota; kingdom Metazoa; phylum Chordata; class Mammalia; order Rodentia; family Dipodidae; genus Zapus; species Zapus hudsonius. The sequence goes on along the minus strand of PVHP010003884.1, from coordinate 69,418 downwards.
TCATGTGCATACCTGTGCTCACGCGCGTGAACACGTATGCACACACACACACTAAAACTAGAACTTAGGTGGACAGTGATTGAGGACACACTTGAAGTCCACCTCTGGAGACTATATGTACATGCATGAGCACCCACACAGACTTTCAAACCTGGGTCAGGTCTGTCATCTGAGATTGCTTTGTCTTGGTTGGCATAACTTTCTGGAGGCTCGTGTCGGCATTCATGTGGCTAGTCTGTTCCCTGTTGATTTCTCTGAGGCATCTCCATGGCGTGATTCTGTAAGTTTATTTAACCATCATCCCATGAAAAAAAGCTGAGTCATCTCTCCTTTTGACAACCACAACAACCACAAACAAAACTGCTAGAAGCGTTCATTTAAAGGGTTTTGTGTGCACGGATAGATGCTCAGGAAACAATTATTGAGTTAAAAAATTTTAATTTCCTGCTGGGCGTGGTGGCGCACGCCTTTAATCCCAGCACTCGGGAGGCAGAGGTAGGAGGATCACCATGAGTTCAAGGCCACCCTGAGACTACACAGTGAATTCCAAGTCAGCCTGGACTAGAGTGAGACCCTACCTCGAACCCCCCCCCCAAAAAAAAATTTAATTTCCTTTACAGATTTTTACTTCATTTATTTCTGCAGTGCTGGGTCAAACCCAAGGTCTTGCCCGTGCTAGGCCAGCACCCCACCACTGAGATACAGTCCTGACCTTGTCCGTTTTCCTCTGGAGCCCAGGCTGTCCTCTGCAGTATTGCTACTGCAGATGCATGTCACCTCTCGAGGCTCTCTACTTCTGGCTCCCAAACGTGCTGCAGAGGGAATGTTCCCACTGCCCAAGTATCTCACCCTCAAAGGCAGCTTTGGGCTTTTGGGTTTTAATTTTCCCCCATTCTGCTAGGTATGTAGTGATGTCTTGTTTGGATTTTAATTCACATTTCCCTGGTTTCTAGTGATGTCGTCATCTCCCATGAGCTTCCAGCTGTGGTCGTCTTCGGGGCAGTGAGAGCCACCGTTAGCCCTGGGCCTTACAGACTTCATTTTGTATTTCTCCCAGTTTCATGGTTTTATGCCTTCTTTACACTCATGGTCCATTTTGAATTAACTACTTGCATAGAGTGCTAGATCGAAGTCGTCCTTCACTTCTTGCTTTTCTTAATGGCCCTCCAGTTTTCTAGTCCAGTTAATTAAAAAAGGTTAATTGAAGTGGGAAGATACACCTTGAAATGTGGGTGGCACCAGTTCAAGGGCTGGGATCCTGGGCTGGATAAGAAGAAAGCAAGCTGAGTCCCAGCGTGCATCTGAGTGAATGTGACCAGCTGCTTCGTGCTCCTGCTACCATGATGGACTGTGTCCCTTGAAATGTGAGCCAGAAGAAACCCTTCTTCTGTGTGCTAACTGTGAGCCAGAAGAAACCCTTCCTCCTTATGTGCTTTTGGGAGGCACACAGGGGCACATCTCAAATGCACGCTGCTGAGTGTGAGGTGCCAGAGAAAGCAGTACGTGCTGCACAGTACGTCCCATCCACATCAGAGATTGTCAGCTAATCACCAAGGAAGCCACCGTCTGGGGTTGCCAAAGGACCTTGAAGAACCGCGGGGGAGTGACCGCAAGCTGTCTTGATTGTAGTGTTCATTTCACAAGCAGGTCTATAACATTCCGAATGTATTTGCAGAACATTTCCACCATGTACATGTGTATTTACGTCAGCTCTACGTTGGTGTAGTTGTTTGCAAGCGCCTTGTCCGCGAGAGTCCCACCATGCATATCTACTGTGTGACCTCCCATGTGCCTCTCTGGCCATCAGTGCTCCTGATGGCAAGAGGAGGCCGCTGGTTGCATGGTGTCACGGTGTGGCAGTGGCCAAGATGAGCTGAGTGTCTGGAGATGGCCACCCACAGGAGACTGTCTGCTGGTAGGCATGTGGTCACCTCCCACTAAAGTTGTCTGACTTCTTTCTCCTTTCAGTTCTAAACTAATGTCTTCCTGGTGAGAATAGTCCTGTGCATGCACTGCACTTTGGATCACTCTGTCTGAGTGCAATGCTTCCACACAGTTTTACACACATCCCCTCTTTCTCAGTATGGCACCATGAGACATTTCACTGTTTGTGTTCTGGGCACGAATTCAGCGTGTCACTGATTTTCTCAGCACAGTGCCTGGGGAGTGAGCTGCTAAGGTTCTATGAGGATCATCCTGAGACGGTGGAGGGTATTTCCGCTCATTTTACTCTAAGAATGCGCCATTTGGTCATGTGCGGGAACAAACCAGGGATGTGGCGAGGCCTGGGTTCAGATCCTGGCTGGGAAGTGAGCTGGTACCCCCGATGGTACTGGTGCCTCCCTCAGCCTCTGCTTCTGTGAAGTCAGTTGTGAAACAGGCTCAGTGTACAGTGGTGGCAGTGGTGGCATTTCCCAGGCTGCAAGGTCACTGGATAGTGCTGGACGTGTGTTGACTTCACTGGATGAATTTCTTTCTACCTTCATCTGGGAGAGAACTGACTGTTTACCTGGGAGGATAAAGCCCCTGCTTTGAAAATCATCCAAAAATGACTTTTTTTTCAAGGTATGGTCTCACTCTAGCCCAGGCTGACCTAGAACTCACTCTGTAGTCTCAGGTTGGCATTTGTGATGGTTAGGTTTTGTTGTCAACTTGATCTTTGTAATTATCTTGGGTAGATCTCTGAGGATATTTACAGGAAGGCAGCCTCTCAGTAGGGGGCAGGATGTAAAGAAGCTCAAAGAAGCTAGAACTAAACATCTTGAATTCACAGTGATCTGCCTACCTCTGCTTCACATGTACTGGGATTCAAGGCATGCACCACCACGCCCGGCTGGAAACTGCTTCTTAGTTTTGATGAGTTTTGTGGTGTTTCTGATTTTAACAAGCAGGTTACCGCACCAAGCAGTGCACCTACAGTAATATACCTCTCTTCTCTTTTCAGGCAATCACTCTCTTAACGGAATTAATTAGGGAGAACTTTAGGAACAGTAAATTAAAACAGTGTCTTTTGCCAACCCTCGGGGAGCTGATCTATCTGGTGGCCACCCAGGTGAGACTGTGATTAACTCTTCCTGTTTGATGGGTTCTGACTATCCTGGCTGACTTGTGTTAATATGTTAATATGGCATGCCTGAGGAATTTAGGAGACACTGTACCCCTGGGGAAGAGTTTCCCAGAGCCCCCGCCTCTTCTCTCTTGCCCTGGTCTCATCCTTCCCTCCCTCCCTCCCTCCCTGCTGTGTTTTCCTCTAACATGGAGACCCTTCTCAGGCCACATCAGAAAGCCAGTGCCTGGGAGTCCCCGAGGTTCTCATTAGGTTGTCGTTGTCTTTGATTCCTCCAGACAAGAGAAGACAATCCATGTTTCCCGTGTAAGACCTCCTCTTCAGTTTAAATGAAACACTACTTTGTATGAATACAGCTTTGAACACACTCATATATGGGACTGGGGAGATGACGCAGCTGGTCAAGTATGAGAACTTGAGCTCGGATTCCCAGCACCCACATAAATGCCGGGTGTGTGTGGCAGCCCGCCTTTGACACCAGCGCTTGGCAGGCAGAGACAGGGATCCCCTGGCAAGCTGGCCACCTACACTAGCTGGGTTGGTGAGTTCAAGACTCTGTGTCAATCAGTAAGGAGGAGGGGGACCAAGGAAGATACTGAACGTCCACTTTTGCCCTGTACACGCACATACACGGGAGCCTGTGCACATACACAAGTATACCACACACAGGCCAAAAAAACCCCACTAGTGTGTTTTTAAAGGATGTTATTGAATAGATATTGAGAAGCAGTGGGTTGGTCACATCCACTGTGAGTCTGAAGCAGACACTGATGGGTTTTACATTAACAGGGACATTCTCTTGGATTCTTGCGTTTTGATTCTTAATGTGCTCCAGTGCACAGCCTGAATTTTCTTACCATCTAAATTAAACCAACTTGTGAATAATGACCACTGGAAGGTCACTCCCACACTGTTATTATTTTTCACTTTTTATTGATAGTGTCCATAATTATATATGACGACTCATGAATGTCCCCTCCCCACCTCCATTTGTCTCCTCTCAAGTCCACCCTCCATCACTTCCCCCCTTCAATTACTCTCTCTTTTATTGTGATGCCATCATCCTTTCCTCCTATGATGAAGGTCTTGTGTAGGAAGTGTCAGGCACTGTGAGGTCAGGAATATCAAGGCCATTTTGTGTCTGGAGACAGCATCGTAGCAGTCCTCCCCTTCCTTTGGCTCTTACATTTTTTTCCTTCACCTCTTCCGCAGTGGACCCTGAGCCTTGGAGGGTGTGAGGGAGATGTCTCAGTGCTGAGTGCTTTATTGTCACATCTTCTCAGCACTATGGTGACTTTTGAGTCATCCCAGTGGTCACCACCATCTGAAAAGAGAAGCTTCTCTAGCCATAAGTGAGAGTAGCATTGGTGTGGGTATAAACATTAAAAAAGTGTTTACAGGGCAGCTTGGGGTCCTGCGCATGTCAGAATTAACTTTAAAATTACACATCAAACTCTGTAAATCATTTTTTCCTAAAAAAACCCACAAAAACCCTACATAGATAAACGTGAGAAAAACAAATGTCTGCATGATGTTGAGTCTTCCAGTGCATGTTGACTCGGGTTAGGACAGTATTGATATCTTTATGACTTCAGCCCTCTGGTGCACTGAACTCACTGAACTCAGAGCTTGCAGTTTTAATGAGACCCAGCTATTCTCTGGCCTCTGTGTCTCACTGGATTAGGGTTTCAGATGGGGTGGCCACACCCAGCTGTTTATGTGGGTGTTAGAGAATCTAACTCAGGCCCCCTCAGGCGCTCCTGCTTGTGCACACTATCTCTCCAGTCCTTTGTGAAGTTTTGTAGTAACTAACTGAACAAAGAAGGTCACAAATCAGAACCCTCTTCATACACACACTGTGGAGGTTACAGCAAAGCCTCTGTTATAGGCTTCTGGTGCTGTCTCCTGTCGTTTGTAGTCTTGAGTTGGTGGTAGCTACACTGAAGAACCAGAGAAATGCCATCAGGAATTAGAAATTATTTTGCAGCAAAGTTCTACTTGATTTAACCATACCTTAAACTGGCCTGGAATTTCTCTGTGTGTGCTCTACCCCTCCCATGAATCTCCCCACCCTGACTATGCTATCACTCTTCCCAAGCCATAAAAAGACCCAGGTCATCCAGAGGACAAAATGCCAACAAAAGGGTTAATGGCTAAAGGTTGTAAAAGATTTAACTACAGGGAGGCCAAACTTCTCCCCCCTAAGATAAGACAAAGAGGCTAGTTTATACTAGGGGAGAATGCTGCCCCGAGAAACAGATAGGGCAAACACAGATGCACAGATAAGGGTTAATCATGTCTTAAAGGTTACTTATACTTTAAAGAGGTTATCTAGTTATTTTGACTCACATGGAATTTACAGCTAACTACACTATTTCACCTCTGTAAGTCCTGCCTAATTGCACCCCTGTTTGATAAATTCCTTATTGGAAATGTTTCAAAGTTTTGGAAAAGCCCCACTTTTTCCTTTGTTGGCTGCTAGTCTCCTGAGCCCTGCATTTGGGCGAGACAGCTGCTGGCCAGCTCCTGTGTGCAAAATACAGCTTGCTTCAATTTGGCCTAAATTTGAATCTGTGGTCTTTTCTTTGTGTTTGTGGGTTTAACAATGCTTCTGTACATTCTAAAGGACATACTTAATGGTAGGTCACGCACAGATATGGGCGACAAGTGTCTATTAAGGGGACTAAAGATGCCTGACTCTAACCTTATAACATCCAGTCTCTGCAGAATCACAGAGGTTCTAATCAGCCACCTTATAACATCCAGTCTCTGCAGAATCACAGAGGTTCTAATCAGCCAATCAGCCTCATCCTGCCTGTCAGGAGCTCACAGTGTAGAGCTTCTGGCATGGGGCTCCTGTGATCAGGGACAGTTACGATGGGGTGGCTTCTCTGAGGCATCGTTTCTCAATTCTTGTATCTAGCTTCTGACGCCGGGAGGCCTTGCCAACGTCATATGTGATCCAACAAGAAATAGAGATACCTTGTATATTCTTGGCAATAAAAACCTTTGCTCACAACGGCCAGGTGGCAAGTCAGGATTTCAGCAGAGCATGACGCGTTTTAGAAGTTGTGTATTTGAACTGCGTCCTTTCCTTGAACTGGTCGATCTCTTCCGTGCATGTATCCAGCTTCACTGTCTTTCTTTCCACTTCATTTTAGGAAGAAAAAAAAAAGAACCCGAGAGAATGCTGGGCTGTTCCTGGGGCTGCTTACACCGTGCTAATGAGGTGCCTTCGGGAAGGGGTGAGGAGCCTTTGTTGTCCTGTGAGGCTGGCAATTTCAACAGCCCTTCAGGCACTGTGGGGGGAGAATAGCCTGCAGCTACCTAGATGTCTCCTGAATTTAAATAATCCCACAAGCCACCAGGAGCCAGTGACTTAGAGGGAGGAGAATGAACCCTAAGATGCTTTCTTACTCGCTTGTTGAGATGTCCTGCATGTCAACGGCATAGCCAAGTTTGAATAACTTGTTGGTAATTACCCTTCCCCCATGGGTGTTAGAAAGCAGGGTATATGCAGAGATTTCGCTGGGAGCTTCATGCACCCCTTGATTATCTTGTCAGTGTGCCGCCCTGGGGTTCAGACATGGGTGCTTGCACGGGTCTTCACCGCGCTTCATATTGAGAAGTGTGTGTTATCTGATGTGAGTTTTCAGTGTACTCATTGAAAAATTCATCCATTTCCACCCCACTAGCTGGACCCACGTGGTGTGTAATCACCGTGTAAAGCATGCACTAGCTGTCCTAAAAGGCTGGCATTCTCTGTTTGCCATCCGACATTGTTTCACCCAAGGCAAAGCCGTGGGCTAAAAACATCCCTGAAGGAGTGAAAAAGGCAGTCAGGTTAGACATCTTCCTTCCAGGGTGCCATGGTGACAGTGGAAGAGATGCCTGCCAAGGCTTTCCCAGTGGTCCAGAAATGAAGTTGGAACACTACGTAACTAACTCACTGTGGCAAATATGACCGTAGGGGTGATGATAAAACACCCTTTCTCAGTAACTCAAGAATCAAGTCCGCTTCAGCTATAGTCAGAGCACGGGTCTGGGCTCCTTGTCTAAGGCCTTGAGGATAGACTTCCTGTTCACACGCTGGTCTCCTCACATGGAGGAAGTGAGACTGGGGGAGATCAGTGTGGTTTGAAGAAACTTTCTCATCTCTGTCTGTGTGAGGTACATTGTCCATGGACTGAGTGTTGATCCCCCAGTGCAGTGTTGGAGTCCCATTAACCCACATCTTTTCAGATACTCACACAGTCCATCTGGTGGGCGTTGTGTGGTTTCCTTGGGGAGTTCAGTGCTCCTCCTCCTGCTTATTTGGTCATTTTGCTTTTTTCCTCCTGAGAAGCACTTACCTTCTCAGGCTATGTCATCTGCTGCTCTGTGTGAGCTCTGCCCTTGAGTCCAGTATTGGAAAAAGTTTCTGATGTTGGAAAAGGAAAGGGAATTGTAGCATCAACTTTATTTTCCTCACTGGACTCCCCAGTTGTCAGCGCTGTCCTCCTTGCTCTACAGTGATGTGTGTGCATCCATGTGCATGGACATGTTATTCATGTATGCATCCTTTATGTTCTGAACCGTGTAAGCATGCACTTGCCGTTGGACTACACCATAGAGATTTGGTATATATTCTTCACATTAATCTTGTGACTACGGCTGCAGGTGTTGTAACGTGTGGTTTTCATTTTCATCACAGTGTCTGTTGATACCAGAAGTTTGTCATGCTCACAAGACAGATGCTGTACTGACTGGCCCATCTTCCCAGCTCCTCATCTGATTTTCTCTGTCATGCTTATGTAACTTGTTTTTCAGATTATTTTGACACCTTGACTTTAATAAAAATATGTGGAGAATTTTGTTTCTTGTTAACTACATGGAGAAATGTGTGCTGCTGTGTTGCTCGTGAATGACCAAGTGATCACTGTTGACAGCTTTGTGGTTGTGAAGAAATGGCACCTATGCATTTCTCGGGCTAAATGATGACACTCTTTTAAATATTTTTTTTCTTTTCAATATTTTTTTTATTTATTTCATTTGTAAGCAGAAAGAGACAGAGATGTGTGTGTGTGTGTGTGTGTGTGTGTGAGAGAGAGAGAGAGAGAGAGAGAAAGATAATGGGTATGCTAGGGCCTCTAGCCACTGACACATGTATCACTTTGTGCATCTGGCTTTACATGGGTACTGGGGAATCGAACCCAGGTCATTAGGCTTTGCAGGCAAGCGTCTTAATCGCTGAGCCATCTCATCTAGACCGACACTACTCTCTTAATCTCTGCCTTCTTCTCTCCCCAGGAAGAGCGTGTTGTGAATCACATGGCCGCGAAGATCATGGAGAACGTGTGTACCACGTCATCTACACAGGCCCAGGGCTTCATTACAGGAGAGATCGGGCCTGTCTTGTGGTACCTGTTCAGGCATTCCACGATTGACTCTCTGAGGGTCACAGCCATATCGGTAAGTTGGAGTACATACTTGGAGAGGTGAGCCCAAGTGAGAGGGTAGGAAAGTGAGGTTGAGAGGAACAGCTTTCTCCAAGGCACTATTTTTAATATGGGACTGGAGAACCTTTGAGAGGGTCCAAGTTTCCCAGGTTGGTCTTGAGCTCACTCTGTGGCCCTGGGAGCACTGGCACCTCCCATCCTCCTGTCTCTGCTTCCCGAGTTACTGAGAGTACAGGCCTGCACCAGCCAGCCTGGCTGACGTGTTCAGGTGGTTGGGAACTAAATGGTAAATCAGTGTGGCCCAGATGAATTTATTCTCATCCGGCACCTGCAGTTTTGCATCCTGTCTTGGTGGCGCTGGCTCTTTCTCCCACATGGTCATTGTGGCTTGTGTGAAGGATACTTGCGTGTGCAGATCAATGTGTGCCGACAGTGTCATAGTCTGTCGACCAAAGACAAGCCTCTTCCTGTGATTTTCTTAACGCCCCTCTGGTTCCCAGTCTCTGTGGAATGCAGAATCTCCGTCGTGTGCCACCCTCTGGCACTTCTCTCTGTGATGGCCACACTCCATCTTCCCACCTCAGGTTTTCATCCTGTGTTCTCAGGAAATGACTTTCCCCTGGCTGCAGGGAGAAAAATGGAGACAGCCAACGGAAGCCACCATACTGTCTTCTGCTGCGCTGCAGATCCTTTTCCTTCTTCTCGCTATATTTCTGGCAATAAATCTTGTATTTGTTATTTTTTATTATTTTGTTACTTTTATTATTAAGGTTGTAGTCCTTTTTCACATATGAACCAACGAGAATGGGCTTACATGACAGTTATGAGCACTACCAGCAGTGAAGGAAGGCACAGCCGGGCTGATTGCCTGTGCTGGAGTCCTTTCCCGACAGCCTTTGCTCCTTTACCCTGCACCTTCACTGGCATCTGTAACTGGAGACGATGACCCCATCATCATTGTTGTTTGAAGAAGCAAATGAGATCATTCCCAGAAATTCCCAAACACTGCTCTTTCTATGGTAAACCTTGTTCAGCACTTAGTTTAATGTTCACACAAAGGAGGTGTTTAAATTTTTTTTATTATATAAAGGAAAATTGTTCTGTATGGATTTGGGAATTGAGTTAACTTATCAGTTTAACAATTATCGTTTTTATTTCCAGTGCTTGAGAACAACTTTCTTACTGGCATTTGGATTATTGAAAATGAGTTTGTTGAAAACGGCCAATCTTTTTTGTACTAAAATAAGAATAAGGAAGCAGGGACAGGAGCAAGTGGCTTCATTAGGGGTGGGGTAGCCAGTGTCCTGAGGCTGTTACAGATCTGTGCTCCTGTCCCCACAGGCCTTGTGCAGAATCACACGCCAGTCTCCCACCGCCTTCCAGAACGTTATTGATAAGGTGGGACTGAACTCCGTCATCAGCTCTCTGGCATCTGCCACCTGCAAAGTCCAGCAGTGTGTGCTGACCTTGTTCTCCACCATGCTGTCCTGTGGGGTTCATCTCCAGAGGCTGATCCAAGAAAAGGTCAGTCTGAGGTGGGGCACAAGGATCAGTGAGGGTCTCTCTGAGCAGGCGTGTTCCAGTCTACAGTGTCAAGGAGCTTGCTATCTGCACCCCCCGGTGAAGAACTCCGTGGTTCAAGTTCCCTTAAGTGTGAGCCACCCTGGGGGATCTGGAAAGAGAAAGGAAAGGCAAGCAGGAAAGAATGGATGAGGAAGGAGGCTGGAGAGTGGAAGAGACCTGAGTAAGGATTGTGAACTCAACCTTTCTTAGGGGGTCAGCACGGAAGTTGTTTATTCTTTTTTTTTTTTAAATATTTTATTTATTCATTTTCAAGCAGATATATATATATATATATATATATATATATATATATATATATATATATAGAGAGAGAGAGAGAGAGAGAGAGAGAGAGAGAGAGAGAAGTACCAGGGCCACCACCTTGTGGGTCTGGCTCACGTGGGTCCTGGGGAATTGAACCCGGGGCCTTAGGCACTGGAGGCAAGTGCCTCAACCGCTGAGCCATCTCTCCAGCCCGGAAGTTGTTTATTCTTAAAGAAAAGTGCAGCAATTGTGTACACACGTTTGAGTTATTGGCTGTGTACACATGTGTTTGAGGTATGGGCTATATACACACATGTTTGAGGTATGGACTATGTACACACGTGTTTGAGGTATAGGCTGTGTACACATGTGTTTGAGGTATATAGGATGTGTACACATGTGTTTGAGGTATAGGCCGTGTACATGCGTTTGAGGTATAGGCTTCCTAGCTTATTCTTGGTAAGCTAAGCTTCTCTTCAAGTGCTTGGTTATGATGGGTTCTGATGAGTGGAGGAGGAAGGACCCTGAGAGCACATAGAGAGTTCTTTCTATTAAACAGGAAGAAGGAATATGGGTTCATTCACCCATTTGTTTAGAACACGTGCTCTTTCGAGAAGACCAACACCTGTGTGCTATGATCTTTTAAAAATTAAAAATTTGACCTTCAAAGAGGGTTATTCCCTTCTTCATATTTATTTTTTATGTTTTTATTTGTCTGTGGGGGGGGGAAGAAAATGGGCATGTGGGCACACCAAGGCCTCCTGCCACTGCAAACAAGCTCCAGACGCATGTGCCACTTTGTGCATTTGGCTTTACATGGCTGCTGGGGAATGGAACCCAGGCTCTGCAAGAACACACCTTCAATCACTGAGCTGTCTCTTCAGCCTTTAGTCCCTTCTTTTAAATTAAAGAAATTGTTTACAGCAGAAACTATAAATTAGGACCCTAAGGAAAAACTTGATATCAAGTGCAATCTCACTACCCAGAGATACTCATGATTGGTGTATCTTTTTAGTTTTTGTCTGTGCAGGTATTTTGTTTACCAAGTTCAGATACAAATGTGTAGATTTGTCTTACTGTTTTCACGAGTGTGCCAATGTGTCATTAAACATCCCTCAAGAACATTTTTCTTTTTCTTCGGCAGGGGCGGGGGAGCTTGGGCATGATTGAACCCAGGGCCTTGCTCATGCTTGGCAAGTGCTCCACTTCTGAACTACACTCTTGGCCCAGGAGAGAGAGAGAGAGAGAGAGAGAGAGAGAGAGAGAGAGAGAGAGAGAGAGAGAGAGAGAGAGAGAGAGAGAGAGCAGGTCAGAGCACAACAATCTTGGGCGTCTCTTACTTGCCTGAAGCTTACCAGTTAGGTTAAACTCGATGGACAGAGAGACCTAAAGGATCTCCTGTCTCTGTCTCCCAGTGCTGGGATTGTAGATGTGTGCCCCAATGCTTGGTATTTTTATGTGGGTACTAGGGCTTGAACTTGGGTCTTCTTTGGTATGTGTGTGGTTGTTGTGTGTGTGAGAGTATGTGTATGCCAGGGCACGTGTGTGGAGCCTCAAGTTCAAGAAAGGCAAGCTCTTCTCTGACTGAGCTATTGTCATGAACATCCCGAGTTCACCTCTGATAGATGACCTTAGCGCTGTGCACCTGTTTGAGGCTCTAACAAATCTTTCTAAATTGTTCTCTAGGAAGGTAGATGATGCGTATACCATTTAGTTGTACGTTAACTAGCAATCATTTAAGCAAGTGGTTCATTTTTCCTTCATAAAACCTAGAGTTTAGGATCATTCAGTTAGCAACATTCAATCTGCTTCCCTAGATGTCTGCTGGTGATTCATCTCTCTAACTCTTGATTTAAGACATGAAACTGTCGCCAGGTTTTCATCTCAAACGGTATTAACCAGATTGCATCATTGATTTCATATTGATGTACACTCATTTCCTTGATGGATTTTTATGTTCTGAAGAATGTGTTCATACCAGCCCTGCATGATCTGCCTGGGTATCATCAGATTTCTTCATCAGCAGCCAGCATCCATTTCCATCACTGAGGGTTCTTTTATTCTGTGGCACATCTTTAAATGGACGTGCCTGCACGTAGCTGCGCTCAACAGCACAAGGTTCTTGCGTCCCAGACAGGCACTCTGCATGCTGGGATGGAAGAAGTGAGCAGTGCCAGCCTGGTGGAGTGGGGCTGATGTGAGCTACAAATCAAGTGTTCCGTGTTCTTCAGTGGCCAGAGAAGTGACAAACTGTTTTCTTAGTTTCTCCCCATAAACCCTTGTGATTCTTCAATCATCCCTGGTGCAGAGTTGATGGCGGCATCTCATCTGCCTGTACTTTCACCTATAACAGCTTTAGCTACCTGGAGTTTTCAATTGTTTTTCCTAAGTATTTTTATTTGGAGAGAGAGAGAGAGAGAGAGAGAGAGAGAGAGAGAGAGAACAGGCACACCACAGCCTCCTGCCATTGCACATGAACTCCAGACACATGTGCCATTTTGTGCATCTGGTTTAACATGGGTACTGGGGAATTGAACCCAGCCATCTGGCTTTGTAAGTAAGTGCCTTTAAAACACTGAGCCATCTCTTCAGCTCTGTAATGGATTTAAAAAAGTTAATTTGATTATATTTATTTGGTATGTGTGTGGAGGTGTTGTCACAGTACATGTGTGCCAGGACACGTGTGTGGAGCCCGAGGACCACTCCGTCTCAGTCCTGTCTTCCAGCTCATTCGAGGTAGGGCCTCTTGTTACTGCTCCCTTCACAAGCTTCTGGGAACTCATCTCCCCTTCCTTCTCACCATAGGTGCACTGGAATGACAGAATCCTGCTACAGCTTCTAACCTTTACATGGAGCCTGGGGGTCCAAACAGAATGGTGTGGCAAGCATTGTGTCCATGGAGCCAGCTCCCCAGCCCTGTAAAGCCTTTTGAGGAAATGACTCAAAGTTTCTGGAGCTTATTCCACATCTGGGTTTGGCTGATAAGAGTCTAGGAAGCAGCATGAACAGTATGGGACCTTCTCAGGTGTCCACAGGCTGACTAGATGTAATCCTGTGATCTCCCATGTTCACTGGCTCACTAGATTGAAGTTGGCATTCTTGGGGCAGGCGAGACACTTACTGGTGGATGCTTCCTTCTTGTTAGACGTAGTAACCATGCTGGGTGTTTTCCGATGCCGTCTGATCATTGGCTTCCAGTGGTTCAGTGTGTTCTGCCCTACCCATTGGATGGTTTCAGCAGCCATCACTGAGACTTGCTCAGATACTTGATGGGGGCTGGACTGTATTGGTATTTGAGGGCTACATTTCTCTTTGTCTATTGCTTAGAATGTCAGAAAGAAGGCTTAGGAGATACTTCATTACACCGCAGTGCTTTTTATAAAAGCAAAGGCAGGATAAACTCTTTGTTCATTTATTTACTGGTTTCAGAATAAAAAGTTCGTTTCTTAGCTGTCCCCAAAGGTTGCTTCTCTGAGTGTCTTATGAACTCGGAGGGATGAGGACTTGATGTATGTCACTGCACTGTGGAGTGTTATTCTTTTTCAGAGTCTGTACAAGCTGCCTCCTGGGTCTTTTTGTCTTAACTTCTGTGGTCTTTGTCTTTTGCTGTCTGATATGACAATCACTTCAGACTTGTATGTTTTCTGTTCTGGAACCATCTGTCTCCCTAAAGAGTCTGGTAGGGGCTCCATGGCATCTGGGTTGGGCTGTTTTGACCAGACAGAGCTAGGGAATATCTGTTTCAAATACCTCACCTGTGCTTAGTGGAATTTTTATCTCCATAGTTTTACATTAGTGTTCTTAAATTTAAGCTGAGACTCTTGGTTCCTAATGACATTAATATAATTTCCTTGTTCTGTAACCTTTACATTGTGTAGCAGCTTCAGATCAGTAGTTGTGTTATCTGCATGATGTTTCTGACACAGCTTTTACTTTTTTCTCAAATCTTCTTGTACCTGGGGGTTTTTGTGCAGATGTGCAGGCTTGTGGCTCTGATGGAAGGGGAGGCTCTTGGGTCTCTGTTTTGATGTGCTCCCTGGTTGGGGGAGGGGACATGAAGAAGGATGGCTTGTTTGCAGTTCTTTAAAGTGTTGACCTGGTTGTCATGTCAATCAAAGAGAAGAGCCACTAGGAGAAGTCTGGTTTCCAGCTTTCTCTACCATCTCCGGTTTGCTCCACTGATTATGAGCATTTCTATTTGAGGACTTTTTATATTCTTCTGTTAAAAATATAAGCAAATTTGGGCTGAGGAGATAGCTCAGCAGTTAACAGCACTTGCTACCAAAGCCTGCAGTTTTGGGTTCGATTCCCCAGTGCCCACCTAAAAGCCAGATGCCCAGAGTGGTGCATGCATCTGCAATTTGTTTGCAGCAGCTGGAGGCCCTAGATGCTCACACTCTTTTCTCTCTTCTCTCTCTGCTTGCAAACAAATAAAGAAAATATTAAAAAATTAAGCAGCAGGGTGTGTTGGCATATGCCTTGGGAAGCAGAGGTAGGAGGAGGGGCACGAGTTCAAGGCCAGCCTGGGCTGAGTGAAACCCTGCCTCAAAAAATGGATATTAGACATGCTGTTTTTCTGTAAAGTCACTGGGTATACCAACAGAGCAGTTGCTCACCAATCATGTCTAACATGCAAGTTCATTTCCACACGTCAGTCAGATGATGCTTTTCACGTCCCGACGTTACTTTTAGCCTATGTTAATAAATCTCCATTTTCTCAATGACATTTTGCTGAGCTCCTTGGCTAACCTTTGGCAAGGGAAATGTGATCCATGCGTGATACTGGAGTTCAGTATGCTTTCACTTCTGTCAGTACTAAGCAGGAAGGTCATGTTGGCACAGTTACACCATCTCACTGCTCTCCTTGAGGCCCTCATCAGCTATGGCCAGGCTGTCCTCACTGAGTTCTCACTATGACAGCAGGTTCGTCCATGTTGCCTCTTGAGATTTGCAAGAGATAATTTTGAAGTTCTCTGCCTCATCATTATTCTTCATTCATCTAGTAATTTTGCCTTTATGCTATTATTAGAGGAATTTTACCATTGGCTTAATATCGACAAAGATATTTTTCTGTTTGTAAGGGCACTTTCATATATTTTGGTCAAATTTCTAATGCCTTGAATATTTCATCTTGTTCTTTAAGTTAAGATAGAAATGCCTATTCTTCTTTTCTTGCACATGTATGTGCATGATACATGTGTATGTATGCATGTTCATATGTGTGTGCATGCACACTCACCCTTAAAGGCCAGTGGTCACTTTGCATCTTCCTCACTCACTCTCCACCTTACTTTTTGAAACAGCGAACTTGGTACTCTCTAGCTAGATTTGTTAGCCCGCAAGTCCTGGGGGTCCTCCTGTCTCTCCTTTCTTCCCAGAGTGGAGATTACAGACGCACACATCACGTCCAGCCTCTAACTGGGTGCCTGGGGTCCTCCAGCCTTTAGCTGGGTGCTTGGGGTCCTCCAGCTTTAACTGGGTGCTTGGGGTCCTTCAGCTTTAACCGGGTTCTTGGGGTCTGAACTCAGGCTCTCATGCTCCTTTACCAATGGAGCTGTCTTCATGGTTCCTGCCTATTCCTTTTAAACATTTATTTTTATTTTTAAACTGTTAAAAAAGTTAGCACACAGAAATACCTGTTGAGAAATTACTGCTGCATACCCCTCGAATCTCTTGGGGGCTGTGATCTGGGTTGCAGAATTAAAAAGCTCCTGCTTGTTTCATCTGCATGTTATATGTAAGCATGTTGAGCTGTATGACAAGAGGAATTTAAATCAAAGCAGAAAGCATGGTGGATTGCCAACCGAAGTGACCCGAGGTCATTCCTGGCTCTCTGAAGGTAGTCGTGATTATGCGTCCCTGGCGCTAAGTCTTTGCCTGCAGCCTGCAATCTCACCTCCTCAAGGGTTGTGAGATTAATACTGTTATGGAGGTTTGGTGCCTACTGCGCAAGATTCAGTAGAGAGCCCTGGGCACTTAGTTGGAGGGAGTCATCGTTATTACTCTTCATTCAGTTTGGTTTTGGAATGCCTAACTAAGATTTATTTAGGGTGTAAGATATTTTTGGCTTATACCCCAAATTGGACAGCCTCTTAAGAGACTCAGTTCTTTTATGAACAAACCCATGTTTCTTTCATCTTTGATAAGTGTTAGAGTTGGCCTCTCTCAAAATCATAGGCAAATTATTTTTAACTCTATGCGATTGCTAGGGATGGTTGCCCAATATTTCCCCAAGAAGAAGCACGATAGTAACCTCATTGTAACTTATTGGACATTTCTGTGTTTTAAAATCATGGCTTTTGCTGTGTTTTAAAAACATTTCTTTTGACAGGGGCTGTCTGGGTAGCTCTGGCTGACCTGGACCTCGCTACATAGATAAGGCTGGCCTCAAACTCACAGTGATCCTCATGCCTCTGCTTCCCGAGTCCTGGAGTTGCAGGGATCCTCCACCATGCTTGGGTGTAATGAAATATTTTTTTGTGCTTGGAAATTTTTCCATTTTCTTTGTATACTTAAATTATATTTCATTTTTCTAGTGCTATCCATCAAACCTCTCCTAAATGTGGTTTAGGCAAACACAATAAGTTCTTTTGCTCAGAAATCTGTCTCCTGCCAGGCTGCTGGCTGAGGTGGTGCTGAGGAATGACATTTCCAGCGGCTCATCTGTATGACTGGCAAGTTGGTGCCAGGGGTTCACTGGGAGGCCGCGGGGCCTCTGCAGGCTGCTTGGACTTCCTCACAGCACAGCGGCTGGCTGCCAAGAACAAGTGTCCTGAGAAGAGCAGGTATTGAGGGCTTTCCCCCTGGGTACCACATCATCCCGTTGCTGTGCCATCCCTGGAGCATCAGAATGAGCAGACTATACAGTGGTAGCTAGGTCTGTGGTCACTGTCATTACCTTGCAGGAGAGAGGATGGCCAGAGGATCCTCATCTGGGACCCAGCTGCAGATGGTCTTGGGAGATTCTAGAGGATAAAGGAAGGAGCAGGCTAGCTCTCAGTGGGACTCCGTGTGCATCTTCTCTGAGATGGACTTTGCAGTGATGCAGCTATTTGGGAGTCACCCAGGCTCTGAAGTAACCCTAGTAAACATTTTGGTTCACCAGGATAATGTGGGTAGAACCATGCTTAGTTCTGCTGTCCTTGTCATCTTCTCCCAGGAGACATTAACAAGACAGACCTAGCAGTGAGACACACAGTCCCAGATCAACCACTGTCTTCCCCGCTTCCTCTGCCCTCCTCAGATGCACTGTGAGCGTTTGCAATGAAAGATAGTGTGGGTGCTGGGAAATGGGGTGCTGGGTGTAACTGTGGTGCACCTCACAACCCAGGCTTCTTGTTTGGATGTGTGCCGTGTGAGCAGTACTGTTGTGAGCTCACTGTTCATCACTTGTGGGACAGACTTCCTCAGAGGAAAGAGTTGTGTCAGAAGACAATGTTTGGAGGATTCTGAGAAGCAAGGTCTGTCTCCTGTCAGCTGCAGGAGCACTGACTTGGTTTGTTACCAGATGTGTCTGAGGTTGACCTATTTACCTATTGGATCAATATCGTCAGTGCCATTTCCATCATCGCTGGTCTGCTTTGTATGAATCTGATTCATTCTTTGACTACTAGTGACAGCAACCATATTTTACCTTAATTATTATTTTTTGTGGTGCTGGAGATTAAAGCCAAGGTCTTGTCTATTGCAACTAAGTGCTCCACAACTGAGCTATATTCCCAACACTTGTTTTTGAGCCAAGGTCTCCCTATGCATCACAGGGTGGCTTTGAACTCATGACCCTCTTCCTGCCTGTGCTGGGCATACAGGTGTGGGCCCACACCCAACTGGGACACTGCATTTTAATTTCCTTGTTGAAGGCTAAAGTTCTTTTATAAGTTGTTTGTTCATGTTACTTTGTTGTTTCTAAAAGTTACTTATACACAAAAATATTGATTCTTTGCCACATTTTTCTAAATATTTTTAAAATAGACTTCCAAATATTTTAGGCCCTTTTTTTAAACGTTACATACTCATTTTGATAGGCATACAAAATTATAAAGATGCAGTTCCTTCCTTATTAAAAAATTAGCCTCAATTTAGAGGCTTTCTACAGTGGGGAGTAATGATATAATTTAATGAATGGGCTGTCCTCTTGCTTCATTCTCTGAAGTGTTGAATGTCCGTGTATTTTTCTGTGCTCTCGTTCTGATGTGGTTAGCACCTGGCTGGCTTAGGTCATGGCACAACGCTTGTGAGGTGAGCTTCTGTGATTGTCTCCACTGGATCTTAGACTGGAGGCAACTGTCAGGGGTGGTTGTTTTATCAAGTGTGTGGCTTCGGTACCCCTGACTCAGGTCTCAGGCCCTCTCACCTGCCTGCCACATAGCCGCCCCGCTTACTCAAGTGCCCATTGCCTGGTCACACAGCCATCGTCTTCCTCATGAAGGTTCTGTGTGTCTTTTAAAACTTTTTCTTTAGACATGGCTTGTGTTTCAATGTTAGTTATTAATGAGAGTTTCTCATCATGTATATGTGGGAATTATGCAGTCTTCAGTCTTCATATTTATTTACAAGACTTCCAAAGAAACAGTCTCTGTTGTATTTTCAGCATGTTTTTAGACTTGAATTCTCAAGTGCCAATTCTAGAATGTTTGATATAATCCTTATTTTAATACAAAACTTAAGATTTTTTTTTTGTAAATCTGTTTTAACATTGTTTGTTAAAATATGTTTAAACATTTACAAAATTCACCTCTGTCTAGGATTAAAGGCATGTGCCACCAGGTCGTATCTATTTATGCTAATTCAGACCCTCCCTGGGGAGACTAGAGATCTCATCTCTGCGCAGATCTGCTCAGAGGTTCAGATCAGCACACTTAAAAAAATTTTTTTTAATTTATTTTTTCTTTATTATCCATAATTAGATACACTTAATGAGCGAATAATGTGTTGGTGTCCCCAGTTCCCAGATTTCCCTCTTCCCTGTCCCCAATCAGCTGGGTATCCTCCTCCGTGGGCAGTCTGGATCAGTCCATGGGGTAGGGGGTTATGGATAGCCTAGGAGTCAGCATGGTTTCACCCACCTTTGTATGTTGTTACTGAGGGAAGCCATGTCTCTGGGAGTTCTTCCCTGCCATGTCTCTTACACTCTTTCCGCCCCCTCTTCTGCCCAGTTCCCTGAGTCATGGTGGGTGAGTATTAAGGCTGCTTTGTTGTTGAGGTCTTAGGTGCCTCTGTACTTCTGTCTTAGGTTGTGTTGAAAATCATTGGTATCTGTCTCGCTGGTTTATCCTGGGTTGACTGATTGGCTGTGGTTATAGGTCTCTTGCTTATCCCACCACTCTCTGCGGGGTTCCATGTGGATCCTCCACCGTAAGTTTGGGGTGGCTCTTCTCTTGCCAGGATGTCAGCTATCAGCCTGTGGCTTGTTGATAGGGTTGGATGAGCCTCAGCTCTCTCACTGCCTTCTGAAAAATACAAACAGAATCTCCATCGGAGAGTGAGATCAGTATAGGTTAACTGAGATACACATTTCTGAATTAGCTAGATTCTATTGTTAGTAGCCTCTTTGTAAATCACTTGTAAAGCACCTTTCTCTTCGGGGGGTCCCAAGATTTTGGTTCCCAGTGCATTTGGCCCTGAGTCCCCAGTTCCAGTTAAGGGCTCCCCATCACTGAGTGGATTACTTGGCCAAATTAAAAGCTGTTGATTGCCTCCCCCAGGCTTTGGTGCCTCCATTGCACAAGTGTTTGTTTCTTGGCTTGCTGTTCTCTCTCAGTAGGAAGTGTGTTCAGCCTACTCATAGCGGCAGACTGCGTTTCATATCAGTTGTCTCTGTTTTCTCCAGCTGTTGTTGACCAGTTTCCCCTGGCAGCTTATGCAGTACCTTCCAGCACTGCACTGACTACCATCTGGGGGCTGGTTACCATTCTGGTACCAATGCTGATAGATGGCTTTCTGCAGTTTCTTCAGCAATAGGATCCTACCTCAGGCCTGGGGTGGGCATTCAAGAACTTAAGAACTTTGACAGAATCCTGTCTTGTTTTTGGGACCTCATGGGTCACTTTGGTCAACAGCTCAGTGAAGGAAGGAGCCGGTGACTGGAACCAGGAGTTGCCAGACTGACCAATTATTCACTGGCTTAGACTCTCCCCTTCTATTCACGGCCCCTCTTGCCAGATGACACCCACTACTTGCTTAATAGGTTACATTATGAACATGAGGATTTTATGATTTTGAGCCAATTTTGGTTTACTTGATGTTTAAGTCATCCCCTTCCCCTCCATTTCTTACCACACTTTCATAAACTCTTACTTCTCATCACTGGTTTGCATAAAGTTTACAGTTAACCTGTTTAGGAACCGCATATAAGGGAGAATATGCAACGTTTGACTCTGTTCTTTTGAGAGTTTGCTTAGAAAGATCTGCTCCAAGTCAGACCATTTTTCTCTAAATTTCGATAAATTTCTAAATTTCGATTTTTCCTTTCAGCTGAGTAACATTCCATACTGTAAATATACCACAGTTTTGTTATCCATTTGGGTTGACTCCAATTCTTAGCTATTATGAATTGGGCTGCTATAAACATAGTTGCACAAATGTCTCTATGCTATGATGTGACATCTTGCGGGTAGATGCCTAGTAGAGGGTTAGCTGGGTCCATTGGTAGCGCTATGTCCATTCTGTTCAGGAGTCTCCACAATGTTTTCCAAAGCGGTTGAACAAGTTTGCAATTCCACCAGCAGTGAATGAGGGTTCCTTTTCCCTGCATCCTTGCCAGCAATTATTGTTGTTGGTTTTCTTTATGATTGCCATTCTGACTGGAGTAAGGTGGAATCTCATTGTGGTTTTGATTTGCATTTCCCTGATGCTTAAAGATGCTGAGCACTTTCTCAAGTGAGTAAAGGCCATATGTGTTTCCTCCTCTGTGAATTTTCTGTTGAGATCAGTGCCCCATTTTGTGAGGGGGCAGTTTGAGTTTTTGTTATTATTTTTTTTTGAGTTCTCTGTAGGTTCTGGAAATTAGGCCTCTGTCTGAGTTATAGCTGGCAAAAATCATCTTCCAGTTTGATGGGGGGGGTCTATTGGCTCTGAGTATGGTATTTTTGTGTGTACAGAAGCTTTTGAACCTGCAGATCAGCACACTCTTATTCTTGCTTTCCTAGCATGCTCCAGCTATGTGCTTGAGGCACACTTCTACACCTGGTCTGAACTTGAAACCAACTCAGAATCTGAACAAATTGTTTACCATTTCAAGATTCATGTTCTCCTTTCCAACAGGGATACGACTGTCAACTTTCAATCCCAAATGTTTAGGTTTAAGTTAGATAGGATTTATGAAAAATGTAGTGTGGGGTCTGGACCAAAGTAAAAACAGTGAGTAATTGAAATGACCTATATCCCTCCTTCTGCTTGGTCACCCTGAAGTATGCACCATGGGAAGTGATACTTGTATCAGTCACCTTTCCAAGGTCTTGAGAGATGCCAGAAATTCAATCACCTTTTCAAATGTCTCTGCAGGATTTTGTGGCTACGGTTATTCGTCTGCTTGACAGTCCATCCGCTCCCATTCGGGCCAAAGCCTTCCTGGTGCTTCTGTACGTCCTGCTCCACAACCGGGACATGCTTCTGCTCTGCTGCCAGGCCAGGTAGGACCATGACGGCACCATCGCCAGCTTCACACGAGCCGGTCTCACTGGCATTGGTGGATGCCTGCCACAGTTTATTTCTTGGTCTTCATGCATCTGGTATTGAAAATGTTTTCCAAATTTCCAAGACTTACTATTTCTTTCGTAAGCTTGGGAGCCCAGAGGACAGGAAGGACTCTGACGATGAGGAAGGTGGAGGCACCTGCCATGCTCTAAGTGTGAGCATCACCCGGCATAGGGCTTTGAGCTTCCCGGCTTTGGGTCTTTGGATGTGGTCGATAGACCAGAGACCTGCTGGTATCTTGTTCTTGTTGGATTCTAGATGAGCAAGGAGCCCCGAGGACAGCCCGTGTGGAGGGCAAGGTTTCAGACTCACCCTAGGCTGGCCATGTCTGTCTCTTTTTCTTTTGATGTGTGTGTGGTGTGTGTGTGTGTGCGCGCGTGTGCATGTTCATTTGTGTGCATGTTCATGTGTGTGTGCATGCACAGATGTGTATGAAGACAGAGGTCAACATCAGACATCTTCCTTAATCTCTTGCCACCTTGTTTGGAGACAGGCCCTTCACTGAACCTGCAGCTCACTCATAGACTAGCCAGGCATGGAGCCCATAGCATCCTCTTGTCTCTGCCTCCTCAGCCCTGGGACCAAAGCCACACCTCACCATGCCTGGCATTTTACATGAGTACAGGGGATCTGGACTCACCCATCTCCCAGCCCACTCCTGGTTTTGTTTTTAAACTATTTGCTCTGTAGCCTAGGCTGGCCTTGAACTCTTGATCATCTTGCCTCTTTCCTAATTTTTGAGATCACAAGTGTGTATGGTGATGACTTTCTCATCCTGTTTCACCTCTTTTTTTTTTTTAAAAAAAAACTATTTATTTATGAGCAAAGAGAAAGAGAGAGTGCTTGGATGCTCCAGGGCCTCTTACACTGCAAATGAGCTTCATATACATGAGCCACTTTGTGCATCTGGCTTTATGTGGGTCCTGGGGAATTGAACCTGGGCTATCAGGCTTTGCAAGAAAGTGCCTCCAAGCACTGAGCTGTCTCTGCAGCCCATGCTTTATCTCCTCTTTTCTAGGAAACAGGAGCTATTCTGGGGGCCCTCCAGGTTCCCTTCCTGTGCTAATCCTTTAACTATCATCTTCAGAATTATTCTGTCCACACTCCACCGAAGTCTAGAAACATCCAGAAAATCTGGTTCTCTCTCTCTCTGTTCTAGAATGTGAACAGGGCTGGGAAGTGCTAAGGTTGATCCAGGTGACGATGCAGAGTGTAAATATTTAAGGGTTCGTAAGGACATGGAAAAGTGTGGGTGGACATTACATTATTTATATAATGAAATCGAAAACACACTTCCATATAATTTATACTGATATAGAAATGCTGCTGACACGAGCATTCTTGTAATACAGAACTACTACTAACGGGAGATAACCAGTGGTCAACATTAGGTCCCCAGGGCTGTGGCGACGGCTCAGTGGCTATGAGCACTCACTGTGTGAACATGAGGGTCTGGGAGTGTCCCCATCACCCATGTAAACAGCTGTGCAGAGCCATTATTGTCTGTAACCCAGTCCTGTGGAGGATGGAGGCTGAAGAATTGCCGTGGCTTGCTGAAAGAAAAATGCAGAAAAGGACAGCTCACTGGGCGTGGTGGCACACGCCTTTAATCCCAGCACTCAGTGGGCAGAGGTAGGAGAATTGTCATGAGTTCGAGGCCACCCTGAGACTACATAGTGAATTCCAGGTCAACCTGGGCGAGAGCAAGACCTTACCTTGAAAAACCATAAAAAAGAAACTGGCAGCTCTGAGTTGAGTGGAGACTGTTGTAAGTAAACAGGCAGATGAGCTTGAAGAGGAGGATACTTGCTATCACCTCCTCGTTGCTACACAAAGCACCCAACTAGAAGCAGCTTGTGGGAGTAAAGGATTTATTTAGGCTTAACAGACTCGAGGAGAGGCTCCATGATGGCAGGGAAAATGATGGCATGAGCAGAGGCTGGACATCACCTCCTGGCTGACATCAGGTGGACAACAGCAGCAGGAGAGTGCTCCAAACCCTGGCAAGGGGAAGCTGGTTATGACCCCCATAAGTCCGCCCCCAACAACACAGCTCCTCCAGGAGGCTCCAATTCCCAAATTGCCACCAGCTGGGGATCGAGCTCAGGAGTTTATGAGGAACACCTAATTTAGACCATGACAGCACCCATCTTCTCCTCGGGGCATGCACATTTGCACACATCACAGACTACACCACCATCCTCAATGTGAACACATGCCACAAACAAAGCTAGTGCTTCCATCGTGAGTTCAGGTGCACCTGCCCATCTCCTTACTGTTGCATCTTATCTTTGAGAGTACCTTTCCCGCAGCCAAAGGCATCAGGTCATGAGCACGTGATTATATGGCTGTGCGTGTCCCTCGGCGGGCATTGGAGAATTCTATTTAGTCTTTCTCTTGATGTTTGCCTTTTTAAAAAATATTTATCTTATTTATTTATTTGTAAGCAGAGAGAGACAGAGAGAGACAGAGAGAGAGAGACAGAGAGAGGAGAGAGTGAGTATGAGTATGGGTATGCCAGGGCCTCTAGCCACTACAAATGAACTCCAGATGCATTACCCACTTTGTGCATCTGGCTCATGTGGCCTGGGGAGTTGAACCTGGATCCTTAGGCTCTGGAGGCAAGCACCTTAACCACTGAGCAATCTCTCTAGCCCGATGTTTGCCTTTTGACTTTTAGTGGTTGGCAGATCATCACCTCTCAGTATTGGGCCAAGCTCCCGATGAGCTTCCCTTATGATCTTCTCCCTGGGAAGACTCCTTGTGTCCTTTATTGTTTTGCATCTCTTGTCTTTAAAGTTGATATTCCATGTGATTTTTGTCTGCAAATTCTGTTGAGAGGCAGCTTTTGTGAATATCAACAGAACTGAGAAGAGGGTGGCCTCTGCAAGGTGGCCCTGGAGCTGAAAGGCCACTTGAACTGTATTGAGTCTTTGGTACATTTGGGATATCCATGTGAGGGCAATCAGAAGATAGAGTGCACGTCAGGAGACCACTGTCCAAGGGCAGGAATTCTGGGAGGGGGCAGGAGCCCATGCTAGGGGATTCCCATCAAGGAAGCATGGAAAAGAACAGGTCAAAAAGACCTGGGGAAGAGGGAAGGTGGCCCTGCAGATGGATGTGTTACCTTGTAGCTTAGGCTTTAGATGCAAGCTGACAGGGCTGCACCCACTTATTCTGCAGGAAGGAGGTTGCTGAGATCCCTTATTGTCTGTGAGAATTACTGTCTGGTAGAATTCTGGAAAGGCTGGGAAGTTGGGGTAGGAAGCAGAGATAGTAAGCTCTCTATCAATACCCAGTGGGGCTGGACTAATAAACCTGAAGGCCCTCCTCCAGCAAGGCTCCACCAGGCTGTGGAGGACACTCCACATCAAAACACCACAGTTGGCAATCAGCTCACCTGGTCAGTTTGGAGAACCCTCTTCAGGAAGCTCTGATTCATGGAAGAGAGCGCCACATCTCTGGCTGTTCACGGATGCCACCTGTTGCGGTCAGCTTTCTAGTTGCTGCGCAGAAAGAACCCAAACAAAAGTGGCTTGTAGAGGAATGGGTTTATTTGGCTTACGGACTCGAGGGGAGACTCCATTCTGGCAGGGAAAACGATGGCATGAGCAGAGGGCTGGACATCACCTCTGCCACAGCACTGCAAATAGCGGCAGGAAGGTGTGCCAAACTCTGGCAAGGGGAAGCTGGCTTATAACCCCATAAGCCTGCCCCCAACAACACAGCTTCATCAAGGTTGTAAAACCCAAACTGCCATCAGCTGAGGATCGATCTATCAGAACACATTCAATTTTTTGTGGGGGACACCTGTATCAAACCATGACACCACCCATTTGGCATCAGCGTCATGTGTTTGGTGTTTAGCTGCTGGGAATCTGAATTGTTCTGAAGATAAGCACAGATATGCACAGAGCAGTATTGTTTCTTGTGAATATCTGGAAGTGTAGTTAACACCCATTGCTATGGAAATGCCTTGATCAATGATGGCATAGGTATAATAGGAATGATTTATTTGACTAACTTGGGCTATTCATTATGAATATGTAAGTGCAAAAATTAGAGTTCTATATTCATTGTGGACATATGTTGGTAAGTCACTAAGCCCCAAACACTGCTGTTTTCATAAAATCCATTAAAAACAGGACTACAGGGCTGGAGAGATAGCTCAGTCAGTTGGTAAAATACTTTTCCTACAAATATGAGGACCTGAGTGGATCCTCAGAACCCACCATGCTAGGCATGGTGGCATGGGCCTGTAATCTCTGTTATGGAGGCAGATATATGCAGATCCCGGGGCTCAGTGACTGGCCAGTGCAAGAGCCTGTCTCAGAAAGAGGTGAATGGCACCTGAGGTTGTCCTCTGGCCTCCACATGCACCCACGTGTACATGCTCACTGGCACATGCATGAATACCCAGTACATTTGCATGCATCACACGTGCAAAAATGAAATAAAATAAAAAACAGGAATAAGAATAATGATGCCAAATTGATTGTCTGAGGAAGTGAAATGGAGAAATGTTTCTCTCTACTCACTTGTTTTCAGGTTGTTATGATCAGTTTACAGTGTCCCCACTAGCTGATGTGTTTTATTGCTCAGTCCTCAGATGGTGGGGCTGCCTTTGAAGGTTGTGGAAACTATGGGGCAAGGGACCTACCTGACAGATGTAGGCCACTAGGGGTGGGCCTCTGATGGTTCTGTCTTATCTGGATTCCAGTCTGGTTCTCTGCTTCCTGTCCACCTTGATGTGAAGAGCCCCGGCCCCATGCTTCCGATGCCCTGGCCTCTACCATGCCTTCCCCACCATGGTGGATGGAAGCCCTCTGAAATGGCGCTGAAATAAATCTCCCCTCCCTTCCATTGTCTTTGTCACAGTGATAAGAAAAGTAGCTAATAAAATAAATGAGTTTCATCCCTATAATTAAAAAAAAAAAAACCAGTGAAGTAAACAGCCAAAAGTAGTGTTAATAACATGTCCAGTTGGCTTTAAAGGGTTAAGGAGATCATTAATGGCGAAAAGGTGAAATACTCTGAAATTTAATTTGGTAATGCAAATTATCCTCAGAAATAACTAGTCAGTGCCGACTCTGAGAATGGCTGGTAGTTCTTTCTCTCTGCTTGCAGCCAGGTACTGTGATAGTGTGTGTGTGTGTGTGTGTGTGTGTGTGTGTGTGTGTGTGTGTGTGTGTGTATAATAATGTGAGCATCAACCCTGAGACAGCCTTCAGGCTGCAGAGTGGCTAAAATTCTCCATGGTGAGTCTGGGTGGGGCAGTGTTCTTCCTTTCCAGGCCCTTCCAACTCCTCCGAGTCGCTGAGCAAATCACCCTCCTGCTTGACTACCTGACACTCAGAGCCTCACTTCCCAGTCTGTGATAACCTTGGCTGTATGATGCAGATATTTTTCCTGCCCTGACCGCCAGTCACTTATATTTTGGCACATTTTCTATGATGTCAGCTCCTCAATCTATCTAGCATGAGACAGGCAGTGAAATTGAGCTGTCGGCCTCAGATAAAAATGATTTGATAGCCTCCAAATGTCCACGTATTTCTCCCAATGGCTTCTTACTCCGATTGAATGTGACAGACGATAAACGAGGGCCTTCCGTGTCTCCAGGAATGATAACCCTTCTATGTATGGATCATCTTTTAAGTTCCTTGTGTAGGTTTGCTGGGAGCTGGAGATGCCAGTGCCTCAAGATCTTGGTTCTCTAGAAGCTTCCCCCTCCGTCCCACAGCACTGTTTTAAATATGGTAATCAGTGAAATTAAAAAAAAATCTACTTTGATCTTAAAAGAAAGATTTTTTTAAAGAAATATTTACTCTGGATAATTGGCTGTGTGGGAAAAATTATTTTCTCTGCCTATACAAAAGTCAATTCCAGATGGATTAAAAAATTATATCCCCCAAAGAAACTATAAACAGCTGGAAGAAACTATGTTTAAATATGGGCAATGTAGGCTGTGTCTGAGCAGGAAAGCAATGAAAGAAACCACAAAAAATGCTTGTAGTTTTGGCTACATATCATTTGGAAATTTTTAGATCCCTTTAGATCAAAAATAAAGTTTATATGTTAACAAAAATCTGTAAGGTTTTCCATCATATATAATGATCTCTGCAGTGGGGAGTCATAATGATGGGGGGTTTGATATTCAGCCTCATTAATGAGCAAAGATACACAAACTCACATGATGACCAATGCCATGTCTACCAGAGGGATGGAAACACTTGCTG
The DNA here is from genome assembly GCA_004024765.1 of Zapus hudsonius. Classification (NCBI taxonomy): domain Eukaryota; kingdom Metazoa; phylum Chordata; class Mammalia; order Rodentia; family Dipodidae; genus Zapus; species Zapus hudsonius. The sequence goes on along the minus strand of PVHP010003884.1, from coordinate 41,156 downwards.
TCTTATTTCCAAACAGAGGAGTGGCTTTTTATTCTCTTGAGGAGGCTGCCTTTGGGGGCACTTTTGTAAGTGGCTTGGGAACTTCTGTGACTGTTTCCAGGACTGTGAATAAATCTGAATCACAGGGACGTGCTTTCGTAGCCATGTGAAACACCCCAACACTCTGAATCCCAGTGCCTCTAGCCATTAGATAGCACAGCACCTGGAGACTGTGCTGAGCATCCCCAAGTCCTCTTTGCCCACCCACACTGTGTACCCACATCCTGTTGTCCCACAGTAATCACTGTTGTTCATTGTAGCTGGGAGAGTCGGCCTCTATCTCCCCACAACAACTGTCCAGTGTGACACAGACCTGGCTGTATCTTCTTGTAGAGACTTTCCTTTCTACAAAGCAGTCTGCAAAGCTCAGAGAGACAGGAGGGAAAGGGACCCGGAGGAGGTCGCCTGTGCTCACATCCCAGGAGGGTAGTGAGACGTCCGGCCTCTTGCACTTGGTTCCATTTAGAGTGGATTGCCATAAATAGTTCATTATCAGGGTTGGGGTGTGTTGAAGGCACTGAACCCCTCCTCCTGCATGTTGTGTGTATTCTGCTCCATTCAAGCTGTACCTCATACTGAGCAGGCCACTCAATGACTGCCACTGCTGTGCCACCGAGCTGCTCTTTCGGGAGTCAGTAGGTGACTCAGGTCCATGGTCACTTGGTGCCCATACTCATGCTCATTCTCTATGAGAAACTCTCAGAAGAATAGTAATCCATTCATGTGAACATGGCTTTGACTACAAGCCCAGGCAGGGATCTGGGTCGTGATTCTCTATGGGCACGTCCTAGGGCCCGCTCCGCTCTGCTCGCTGCTTGCAGACACTCAACGCTAGCTGTGTCCCTCAGAAGGCCTGGGCAGAGTGGCTCCCACTTCAGCTTGCAGCTGCCACAGAGCAGCAGATTCATTCAGAACCAGCATCGGTAACGGCTCTGCAGAGAGAGGGGATCACCTAAAGGCTGGATGTTATGTCTTCTGAATTCACAGAATCTTAGCAAGCATTGTGTCTTTTATGCCCATGGTCAGTAGAAGGTGCAGGAAGAGATGCCCTGTGCTCTAGAGGGTGAGTCCCAGAAACGTCACTGAGGGGTTTTTGGATGTGTGTGGTATGTATGGTGTATGAATGTGAGTGTGCATATGTCCACCTGCTGTGTGTGTGTGGAGGAAGTGGACAATATTGGGTGTCTTTCTCTTTTCTCTCATCTGCTTGTTTCCTGGAGGTGGAATCTTGCATGGAGCCTGGAGCTTCAGTTTTCACCAGCCCCAGAGGGTCTCTGTTCTCCGCTCCCCATGGGAATAGGGTTACAGTGTGAGTGCTGGGGACCAAAGTCAGGGAGAACCAGGCCCTCTCAGGCCTGGGGAAGCACTCTTACGCCCAGAGCCATCTTCCCAGTCCTGTGCTGAGGTTTTCTCCCCCCCCTGAGTGAGGATTAATGGGGTTTTTCTTTCTCATATGGGTCCTACAAGAGCCCACTGAAGTCCTTGCTGCTGACTTTTCCTCAAGGACAGTCAGTTAATGTCTTGGAAATTGTGTACAGATGTGATGCTTGATGTCTGGAAATGAATCTTTGCTCCCTTTGGTGACCAGGGAAGGGAGAAGTGACAGCCCTACAGCAAGGCAGTGGACATGACCGGTTCACTTAATAAGTCAAAGCAGACATGTGCCCAGGGTTTTCTGTCTGCTGCTGTTCTCTGATGCAGGAGGAAGAAAAGCCTCTGGCAGGCCAGTGGCAACTACAATGCCAGGCCCGTGTTGCTGGCTCCAGACGGGTCACAGACACAGCTGGAGTCGCAGCAGGTTTTCATCCTGGGTGGTGCACTGTCATTGTTCAGGGCCCACTGCCGTCATGAAGATACCTTAGAGCTCATCACTCCTGAGACCTGCGTCCTCTACATAGACTGTGTGGATGGAGATGCCATAGAGCTCATCACTCCCGAGACCATGCAATTGTGAGATCGTGACAGAAGCAATGAGACATACGAAGAAAAGAAGGATGTTACTAGATCTGAAGTCGGGAGAGTTAACATGTAAGGGATAAATGACAGGGAGCTGTCTTAGGGTGCTGAGCAGCTGGAAGGGAAGGACCTCCAAAGCACAGATGGAAGGAAGAATAGAGCAGTCGTTGGGGTAGGAGGAAAGCTAGCTATGGTGAGATGTGCAGGAGTCATGCATATGTGGAACTATGATATTAGTTCTTCATTGCTGAGATCAAATACTTGGCAAGTTTCAATTCAAAGAAGGAAGGGCTTATTAATTGCTTACAGTTTGAGGGCATACAGTCCATCAAGGGAGAGACTGAAGAAGCCTGAGGCGGCTGGTCCCATCAGCCACAGTGAGGAAGCAGAGAACAATGGCCTCTGGTGCTCAGCTCACATTCTTGTTATTCAGTCCAGGACACAGCCCTATGATGGAGCTGCCCACAGTTAGGGTGGGTCTTCCACCTCAACCAAGTCCAGGAAGTTCTCACACACAGACCCAGCAGTTTGTCTCTTGGATGATGCCAGATCCAAACCAAGTTGAAAATAGTGGTTTGAAGAGAAAGAATATTTAAAAATGGACTTCAGGTATTGCTGATTCTGTTCTGGGTTGTTCCATATTAGAGTAACACACATGTGGAGGAATGCATCTGGTTGTATGATTAATGCATCTTCCTCCTCACTGTGTGATTACTGCTTCCTCCTCCTCACTGTGTGATTACTGCATCTTCCTCCTCACTGTGATTACTGCAGCCTCCTTTTTTCTGGTCTTAAGAAGAGTGCACCTGCAGCTTCTTTGTCTTTGGATGGAAGGAATAGTCAGAGTGCTGACATTTGAAAAAAGAATGGGGGGGACATCACCTGCTGAGGTTAAGAAATAGTTTTGGTGCTCCCTAAGGGGTTTATTGTTGTGATTTGATCCTGCATCTTACCATGCTGTGTAGAGGTTGGGCTTTTGGGAAGTGATGATGATTAGATATGGATCTCGCCTCCATTGTGTCCCAGGGGCTTTATGAAGTGGCAAGTGGATTGTGAGTTTGTATAAAAGCACAAATACAAGCAAATAGATGAACAGATAAATCAATAGTAACAGTAATAAAGCCACTCAATAGAAGAGAGACCAAAGAGACACATGGATACCCAAGAGCTCTTTCTCTGTCCAGTGAGACTGGGCTCTGCCTCACACTCTACCAAGTTAGAAGTTCATGCCAGGTTCATGCCCTTGTGCCCCTCCAGCAAGGGAGATGCTGCCCCAGGAGATGCCAAGCAGCTGATCTTGGGAAGTGGACATAGCAGATGATGGGTCTCAATGCCCCTAGTCTTCTCTGCTGTTGTGCTTTCATCGGCTGCTTGAGTGGGAGCTCTTGGAGTTGCTGGGGTGGCTGGTTTGCTCTTGGAAATTCTGGGCTGCAGCAGGGCTTGCTGTGCTTCAGGTCTCAGGGTGCTCTGGACTGGCCCCTCACCATTCCTCACAGCTCAAGGATGCTTTGTAGCCCACATGTTGTGGTGCGTGCGTGCGTGTGTGTGTGTGTGTGTGTGTGTGTGTGTGTGTGTGTAGGTCATTCCTCTGTGGTTTGTTTCTTACAGTACATGTTGTGCACCGAATGATTTTCAAGTAGCATCGGATCCTTGCCACCGCTTCTTTGCATTTGGTGAGGAACTTGCACTCGCTAGAGTGGATCTGCCTGTAGCTGGTGACTAGAGCAGAGGATGCTCATTCAGATGGAACGGAGGCTGACTTCCTAATGTGGTTTCTCCTCCTGAATTCATTACGTGGGCTCCAAATAGTTCCAAGCAAGAAGGCACCTGTGTGGTACGTCTGCTAGCTGAGCCACATTAATGCCAAGTCATAGGCTCTGCATGCTGTCTGTGTGCAGCAACACATCTTTACCATTCACAGTGGGAATTGGTTGGATATTCTCTGAGAAGTAAAGGTTTGGGACAGCCAATATAGGTCAGAGGTAGAGTGCTTGCCTAGCATGCGTGAGGCCCTGGGTTCAATCCCCAGCAAAGAAGAACACACACACACACACACACACACACACACACACACACACACACACCCCTAAACAAAACCACTGAAAATAAAACAAACAATAGGATGTTTGGAAACAACAATGGAGAAGTGGATGGTGGTGCTGACACCTTCTAGGGTGTTTGGGTTCATGTTCTCTGCTGATTAAAGCACTGAAGAGCAGAAGAGTGTTAAAAAATAAAGTTTACTTCAAAGCAAGAGGTGAAGAAAGGAGAGAGGCTCCTTGGGGAGGAAAAGAGCTGGACTTCATGGAACAAGGGAAGCCTCTGTCCAGAGTCCATGGTGCATCCAGTGCTGTATAGGTCCTAGAAAAGTTCGTCAAGCAGTCCACTGGCGGGAACCTTCACTGAGGCCAGGAAGAAGAGGGAGGAAGTAGGCTCACCCTCTTTGCCATCTTAGGTCAGAATCTAGCCATCTGCCAAAGGCCCTTTCCCCTCTGTCTGCCTCGCCAAGGACACTGTCAGCTCTGCAGTGTTTCATGGGAAGGCTCTGCAGCTTCAGGAAGCAGTGACCTCCTTATCCTTTAGTATTGGGGACATGGACACCTGAGAAAATGGCTGGTTGGTCCAGTAGAGTGCAGAAAATCTGGGGAGTGCCCACAACTTTGTAGAAGCCCCAAAGTTTTTTAAGTGCCCAGTGTGCTCCGGACTTGGGGTTGGAAACCCTTGCTTCAGATGTTGAGGTGGTTTGATGTGGTTAAAAGGCAGGTGTCATAAACCAGTAGACAGAGATACATATAAAGCCAGTGACTGCAGCCCACATTCCCAGGGCTCAGTGGAGCTCCTTTGAATGGCCTGGGGCTCCCAAGCCTCTTTAATACTAATGTGTAACCAAAGCAAAGCCAGCTTGAGGTGCTGCTTTGAATCTCAAAGCACCAAGATCCTGTGTGCAGACACCTTTGCCTGTCTTTTGTCATCTGGATATCTTTCTTTCTAGTGGCCAAAGGTGACTGAAATCAGGACATTTCTTTGCAGCACACCAGAGAGAGATGTAACATTGCCTTATTTTCTTTCTGCATAAATGTTCTGAGCTTCCTAAGGTAGAGATTTACTGTGCCTGCCCGACAGGTTGCCAGAAATCTAAACGTCCACATGAGTCTGGAAACGTTTACCTCGGCAGTGTTTCAGGACAGGTGCGTCAGCTGTCTCCTGAGAGGTGGCCTCTGCTCTGTACTGTTTGCAGGTTGGTGATGTACATCGAGAGAGACAGCAGGAAGACCACTCCAGGCAAGGAGCGGCAGAGTGGGGGCGAATACCTGTCCAGGTGCCTGACTCTTCTCATCCATCACATCGTGCAGGAGCCGCCGTGCATCTTGGGTAAATGGGAACCTCTTCCCAGCTCCTTGCATTCCTTGCCTGCTTCTGCAGGCCTGCGCGGGCTACTCCTCCAGCACGAGGGGCTTCAAGACTTGGGATTTCAGGATCTGTTCTTATTGAGCAAGCTTACTGTTACTTTGAGGCTTTATCTCAGGTAACCTGGCAATTTTTGAAAATAACAACTAAACATTGAATCCACACAATCCATTTCAGTGATTTCACAAGGCTACGCTCTGCCCACATCTGAGGAAGTAATTTTCCTTTGGAATTAGAGACATGAACATATTTGTTGTGAAAAGAACTTTATAATATATATATATATATATATATATTTGTCATAGGCCAGATTGGCCTTGACCTTGCTGTGCATGAAGCTGTCCTCAGACTCTTGGTTTTCTTTCTTACCAGCCTCCCCCCATCACCACCATGCCCAGAAAAATGTATGGATTTAATTTAAAAATTGATATGCTAGAATATGTCCAAGAATTTTCATCGTATTTTCTTAATGTTCAAAATTTGAACTTTTTTGGCTTGAAAAATGATCTTTTTAATGATAAAAACATCTAGTAATAATTTGCAAAGGATGATTATTACAGCTAAGGAAATCCCTTATTTGACATTATTTTTGGAAATTAAAATAATCTGAGTAGCACACACAGGAATGCCACTTTCCATGCTTTTCCAGCAGATGTAGCTGTAAGCCAAACTGTCTACACATTCAATATAATTCCAGCTATGACAGTGCAAACCTGGACATTCAATATCTTCATACCCTTCCACTAACTTTTTATTCTTTTTTAAAAAATTCTTTTTATTTTATTTTATTTATTCATTTTCAAGCAGAGAGAGAGAGAGGGAGGGAGGGAGAGAGAGAGAGAGAGAGAGAGAGAGAGAGAGAACACCAGGGCCACCACCTTGTGGGTCTGGCTTATGTGGGTAGTGGAGAACCGAACCCGGGGCCTTAGGCACTGGAGGCAAGTGCTCCAACCGCTGAGCCATCTCTCCAGCCCCCTAAGTTTTTATTCTTTAGTAATACTTGTGGTGTTTTCCTTTTCTTTTTTCTCTCCTCTCCTCTCCTCTCTCCTCTCTTCTCCCTTCTCCTCCCCTCCTCTCTTCTCTTCTTTTCTCTCTTTTTTTTTGCCTGCTAATGATTCATAAGAGAGCAACTTTAACATTTTTTTGTACTAGAGCCTTTTAAAACCTCAGTCCCCGAGGCTACGATCTTCTCACTGGCAGCTCAGCTCCTCAGGACCCACTCTGGCTGAGGCAGGAAGATGAACTTCTGGTGCCCACAAGGATTTTATATTTGGGGGTTAAAAAAAACTTGCATTCTGTTCTGTATTTTAAGAGATGTGCTCTGTAATCTATTCAATTTAATTTTTTTTGAGATAGGGTCTCACTCTAGCCCAGGCTGACCTGCAACTCATTCTGTAGCCCAGGCTGGCCTTGAACTCATGGAAATCCTCCTACCTTAGCCTCCCAAGTGCCAGGATTATAAGCATGAGACACCATGCTCAGCCTGTAATTTTATTTTTTTGGTGTGGTGTTTGTGGTGTGTGCACATGAATGTGCATGGATATTTATGTGTTTGGAGGCTGCAGGGGTGTGTCAGGTGTCCCCCTCTTCTGTTCTTTAGCTTTATTTCCTTGAGACAAGGTCTCTCAGAGAAGCTGATCAGACTGGCGGGCCATGGAGCCCCCAGAGATACTCCTGTCTGCCCCCCTCAGGGCTGGGGTTACAGGCGTGGGACCACACCCAGCTTTTTACATGGGTTCAGGGTTTTGGACTTAGGTCCTCATACTTGTGTGGTAAGTGCCCTTACCAGCTGAGGCATCTTACTGCCTTCACTTGTGATTTTAAATTAATTTTCCCTGATTACTAAATTAGCAATCATATTTGATGTTTGAAGAATACAAAAAGATTTCTAATGCCACCAGTGTACCATAATCATTTACAAATCATCTTTTTAATTTCTAGATTAGAGGTTAACTAGTAGTGTCTGTGTAGAATGTCACATCCTGTCCCCAGAGGCTGCAAGTGTGTGTTAGGACATCAGTGAATACAGAGACGCAGCTCTGAGGGCTTCTCTGAGCTGGGGATGGGTCCTATGGCCATGGCCCATGTGACTCCATAGCCGTCACCTCCCTGACCTGGGATGTGCTTCACAGGTGACATTCTCAGTGCCTTGGCTAACGTGTCTGGCCGTAAACACCCATCCACGGTTCAAGGGAGACAGCTGAAGACGTGCCTGCCCATGATGCCTGTGATCCTGCACCTGGTCACGTCCCAGGTAGGCAGGTGCACTTGGCCTTGGAGGCCCTTTGTCTTGAACCACAGTTGTCAGCGCTCGCAGGATTTAATCTGAGGAAACTCTTGTCGTACACAGGTTTTTCGACCTCAGGTGGTAACAGAAGAGTTTCTTTTCAGTTATGGAACTATCCTTGTGAGTAACACTTGAGTTTTTCATTTCTGACTAGGAATTTCTCTGAAATGTGATGTCAACAGGAGGGAATTAGAAACTTCATAGTGGCATTTATTCGTCTTGAGGGAAGTGACCTTTTTATATTTTTATCTTTTGACTGTAATAAAATTTGACATTTGGGGAAAATACATTCCCTCCTGATAATGTATTTTGTTCAGAGACAGCCCCAAATAGGGTAAATAAATAAGTCCATAGACACACTTTCATAGATTTGGTATTAAACGTCATGAATGAATTTTAAATGAAGCTGCTGAAAGGGAAATGCTTGGGCAGATGTTGTCACTGGAGTTTCCTCAGGTTACACTGTCCACTCGTGTCACTAGAGTGTCCTCAACTTTCCTGGGTACCTGCAGAGCCCATGCTTCCAAGGTGCAGTAGTGCCAGGAAGCCATCCACATCCACACACACACACACACACACACACACACACACACACACACACAGCCATGCGGTGTGAGGAGGCTGTCCATCCTCATACACACACTTAGCCATGTATTTTGAAAGCCTTCGTTGATCTACCTGGAGATAAATATTACTCTTAGCAGTTCTCAAGCTGTCTGGTTGAGAAGTCGCTGTTACAGCAGGCACAGACTTGGAGGCAGCCATTGAAGGGGCTGCTGCACTTATGCACCAGGCGGCTCGGCTGGACCTTCCTTCAGCATCATTCTCTCTAACCTCTGGTAGTGTGAAAGGGCTGGGGGGGGGCTACTGGAAGAGTTCATGTAGCAATTGGATTATTCTCATTTCTTCTGATTTTTGTTTTATAGAGTCTCACTCTAAAGGTCAGGATGGCCATTATGCTCACTATGTGTCCTAGGCTAGCCTTGAACTTATGGTAGTCCTTCTGCTTCAGTTCTAAGCTCTGAGCTTACAGTCATGACTCACCATACCTGGCTACTCTCCCTTTCATAGGTGCTCATATTACTACTGATTTCAACGTAAAGTACCACTGACAATGCCTCATATTACACATAGTTCTGGCTTTAATTTATGTATAATGTAATATCATCACTTTTTTTTTTCCGAGGTAGGGTCTCTCTGTAGCCCAGGCTGACCTGGAATTCACTATGTAGTCTCAGGGTGGCCTTGAATTCACGGCAATCCTCCTACCTCTGCCTTCCGAGTGCTGGGATTAAAGGCGTGTGCCACCACGCCCGGCTCTATCATCACATTTTTAACACTATGATTAGGGTATTTATGACATATGTACTGTTTTTCATGAGTTATTTCATTAAGAACCAGAAGAGTAGCTTCAGACTAAATATTAGCTGCCTAAATTTTCTTCCAGAGTTGTTTTTGAAACCTCCATCTATTAAAATTTCATTTTTTTCAGAGCCATATCAAGTCTATAGATTCGGGAGAAGCTAACATAGACGGAGCCATAGGTGAGTAGACCAGGAAATTTGATGTCATGCCTGCATCATCCACAAAGTGCTGAGAGCACCCAATGAGAACTGTGTTCCTAGGGACAACGGCCTCGGAAGAATTCATCAAGGTCACACTGTCGGCTTTTGAAGCAGTGATCCAGTATCCGGCGTTGTTGAAGGACTTTCGCTCTACGGTCAGTTTTGGAAGCAGTTCTTCTTGTTTACTTGGTCATTGAGAGCTTGCGTGTGCATGTATGTGTGCGTGTGTGTATATGTGTGCATGCGTGTATGCATGTGTATACATGTGTGTGCATGTGTGTATGTGTGTGTGCGTGTGTGCGTCCACATGTGTGCATGTGTGCATGTGTGTATGCATGTGTATGTGCGTGTGTGTATGTGTATGTGTGTGTGCGCACGCATGTGCCTTGTTTCCCTCCCATGGACTAGCCATTCAGAAAAGCGGGGTGCACTTTGGACATCTTTTCTACTTTTGTCAGATTTCTGGGGTTTTCTCTGCCTGTTCCCCTGCCCTCATTCTTTGTGGTCACCCAGAGCACCAGCCTGTGGAGAGGTGCTGGGCTGGACCATTCTTAGTGGTGGGGCTGGCCCCTGCCAGTAGAGACCAGTTGTTCATGCTGCCATCCCCCAGTTGTGAGCACCAGGGAAGTCTCCGCACAGTGACATTTGTCCACCAGGCACACCTGCCCATTTGAAAACTTCTATCTCTGAGTGACTTGTAGGAAGGCATTCGAGGAGGGAGGGGGCATGGCTCTGGGACGGTTGCTTCCGGTCCAGCAGAGGTTTTGCTAGTTTCACACAGCCCCATAGCACTAGCAGCAGTCACTCTCAAGTTAGAGCGCCTGTAATGAAGGTGGATTAAAGTGCTAAATTTACTAATTAAAACTGCATTTAGAATTATGAAGTCAAGACAGATCAATTTGAACATTTTACAATAAAATAGATATCTTTGTAGAACTTAATTCTGGAATTTTTTCCTTCACACACACACACACACACACACACACACACACCCCTCTCTCTTTGAATAGAACTGCTCATTTAAATATAGACTTCCAGGCAGGCATGGTGGTGCACACCTGGAACCCCAGTGCTTGGAGGCTGAGAGGCAGGAGGATCCTGAGTTTGACACCAGCATGACTCCATTAAAAAAAAAAATAAAACCAAAATACAATAAAATAAACCAGCAGTCATCCTTGGCTTGTGACATTCTAGGTTTATTTCAGTTCTGAATTCTTGTTATGGTATGACCATATTAAACATGTAATTTGTGAAATGTGGTTAAGAATGTCAGAAGAGTATGTATCTTATTTCTTTGACTGAAAATTATTAAGTTGCAGTGTTCGTATTCATGCATTTATACTATGTAACTCATGTGTTGCGGGACCCTGCTGAGAGGCATGGAGGACACAGGGTTAAAGGGAAGTTGAGACTGGCCTGGAAACCATTTCATCCTGAGACCGGCAGGAGTTCGGCTGACTCCTTCCCTCCCCAACCTCTAGCCACCTGGCGGGCCCCAGCAAACCCTAAGTCCAGGCAATTCAAAGCTTGAGTTTACTGGCGTTCACATAATTCAGCTATAAGGTAATAACAAGTACCAGGCAATGAGAAAGTCCTTCCAGTTAATCTATGCAGCTGGCCCCTGCCAATCCTTTCATGAGACATCCACAGGCCACCCTGCCCCCACCAATTCCCTTGCTGCTTATCCCCCTGCCTCTCCTTTTCCCTCCTGCATAAAAGCACCCTCCCCAATCTAATAAACAAGCTGTTCACTGCAACTGTCTCCCAGGTGGCTATGCCCATCGTGCTCATGCTGTTCCAACACTCTGTTCACCCAGCTCCATGGATAAATGGGGTCAGTATGCAATGACTTCCCAAGTAATCCATGGACCCACAGCTGGCACCCAAACGTGGGGCTGTCCATCATGGACAGCGGGGACTCTGGGACACACAGGGGAAGGTGAGCACTCCTTCCACATGAGGGACATTGACCGTGGAGGGAATCCAGGTCTTGCCTCCACACTCAAGGGCTGGCAGGTCTTTTTTTTTTCTTTCTTTTACTTTTGGTTTGTGATAGCCCATCCAGGTGTTGGCTGTGACCTCTTTTCTTAGCCTCTCTTTAAGAGGTTCGTTAGCCTCTCTTTAAGAGGTTTGTCTTTTCCTCCCCTTTGTCTTCATCTCTCTTGTTAAACAAATGCAGTAACACAACAAGATCCAAGATTGAACTAAAGAAAAGGCTCCCCCAGGGGGTACAGAAAACTTGTTATATAAACAGAGACAGACAGCTAAGCAGCATCTTTTACTTTTTCCTAAACAAAGGCAGAAAACTAGGGCTTCCACTTGCCTGCCTTCCTGTCCTCTATTTTGTGGAAAAGTTTGAGAAGTATTGGTGTCAGTTCTTCAGTGAATATATGGTAGAATTCAGCAGTAAATACATCTGGGCCTGGGGTTTTTTAATAGGGAGATTTTCTATTACTGTTTGGATAGCCATGCTTGTTATAGGGCTGTTTAACTTTCACTGTTTTATCATTTAATTGTGTGATATTATATATATGTGTGTGAGTGGATGGGCTTGTTTGCCATGGCACATGTGTGGAGGTCAGAGGACAGCCTCAGGTATTTCTGTTCTCTTTTCACCTTTATTTTTGACAGGGTCTCTCTTGTCACTGCTGCTTGTGAGCTTTTGGGCTCTGCTGGCCCCACCTCCTATCACCATAGGCACATCAGGACTGTAGGTGCATGTGCCATTATCCCATTATCTGAAGGCAGAGCAGGCCTCACAGTTAGCTCCAAGCTGGCCATTTTCCTTGGCATCTGTGTGTGGACATGTGTCCCTTCCTCCAGAAAGGCCTTGCATTTGCCTCTGCCAGGCCCTTAAGTGTGGTTCTTCCTTGTCAGACCTCCTCACACCCTGGTTTTCTGTCCCCATGGGCACGTCCCTGAGGTGCAGGACACATTTCCCAGGTTTTTCAGAGTCTATGTGTGGACAGAGGTTGCTGACAAGCTGATGTCTTCTTACTCTGGAAATGAAATCCCCTCTTCTGTGCTCAGTGTTGGGTGACTCTCCAAGTGCCCACGCTGGCAGGAGCTCACCCTGGGGACCCTCTGAGTCCTGGGTGGTTGGCTATGAGCTCTCCTGCCACCTCCTGCCCCTTGATCTACCTGGCACTTTCATCCATAATTTGGTCTCAAAGCTCCCATGTCTTCTCAGATGTCAATATTTTTAGGATTTGGGTGTTTATGTTTTATCTGGAAGTTTCCAATATAAGAGTTCGCTGAGTCCCCATGCACATCTGACAAGGCAGTGTTTGCACCATGGTGCTCACTCTTGGATTGAGGTGTGACTTGCCAGGCACTGCCCATTGGTTCTGTTGTTTACTGAGCACTCACCTCATGGCTAATCTGTTAAGATCCCCTGTTTATAAATATCTGTATTGCAGTTAAATACAAATCTAATTAGTTTATTTTCTACTCATAGAGCACAAGTGTGCTAATTATTGAAACCATAGCCTCAATTATGATGGAAAAGGTATCATCACAACTTTCCACCTCATAAAAAACACTTTTTAATGCTGTAACTCATGGGAAATCTAATTATCTCTTCCTGAGCATGACTGGAATAGAAGAGGAAGAGGATGCACACTCCAGGGAGCAGGAGATTGTTTGAGATTTCAGCACACATGTCTTCAAGGCTTCCTGATCAATACCTGATTATGTGCAAGTGGCTAACTGCATTTAACTCTTGCTGTGCAGCCCGTGCTGCTCTCGGATCCTCTGCAGTGTCCAGAACATCTACCTCCATGGGTCAGTGGGCAGCTACTTCCTGGACAGGCCTGTGCGAGTCATCTTCCACCGAGGAGGGACCTGACCCAGGAGGGGAGGATGTGGGAGTGAGGCACAGACTTCTCCTGAGGAGGACCTGACCTGGGAGGGGAGGACGTGGGAGTTTGTCTCATTTCTGTGCACACATTCGTCCTCTGAAGTCTGAGCCATGTGCTCAAGGCCAAGAACCTTAGTGATATGGTTGATGCCGAGAATTTATTCCCACCTAGAGTGGTTTCAAACATATTAAGAGCCAAGGGAGAAATAAAGGTGATTTTTCTTTTTTCATTTTGAGGCAGTGCTCTACGATGTATCTCAGGCTGGCCTAGAACTTGTATCTCCACCTCCTGCATACTGAGATCACAAGCCTGTGCCGCCATGGTCAGTGTGAAAGGGATTTCTTTATTAGAAAATTCTGGTATACTATAATTTACTTGAAGTGTGTTTTTAAAACTTATTAAAATAGACCACACATAAAAGACAGAAGCTGTGGTAGGTTTCTGTAATCCCAACACTTCAGGGAGGTGGAGACAGGAGCCTTTTCAAGAAGACTGGTGAGCAGAGCTGTGAGAGGAAAGGTGAGGACCAATACCTGCACACCTGCAAGTTGTCCTCTGACCTCCACACCTGCCCACTCACTCAAGTGAACACACCCCAAATCAGTAAACTGAGGCCTAATGATGTTTTATTAATGAAAAGCCTACCCTTTTGTAAACTTCAAGATGGAGGCCAAGATGTTCCTGGGCTTAGGAGAGCTTATCCACACCCTGGACAGTGGTTTTCCTGGCACCCGACACAGCTTTGTTCCTGGTAAATTTCAGTGAGTTTTCTGCTGCTCCCCCTCATTTAAGGCAATGCAATTAACCTTGCACAGGGGAAGCCTTTGGTCAGGCCTGTGGATTCATTTTCAGAATATTCTTCCCTCCCTCCCTTCTTTCCTTCTTCTCTCATCTCTTTTTTTTTGCACATCTATGTGTGGTGTGCTTGCTTGTATGCTCACTGATGGTGACCACACATGTGTGAGCGTGCATGTGGAGATTAGAGGTTGACATGAGGTGTTCTCTTCAATCACTTGCTGTCCACCTTATTTCTTGAGACAGGGTTTCTCGTTTGAACCTAGAGTACCCCAAGACCAGTCTAGGTTGCTCCAGAGATCTCATCCCACCTTCCAAGCACTGGGATTACAGGTGGGCCACTTGGCATTTACATGGGTGTTGGGGATCTGAATTCAGGTGCTCACACTTGTGGTAAGAGCTTTATCCTCTGATCCATCTCCCCTAGCCCCCACTGTGTCCCACGAGCCCCCTCTCTGCATCACCTGGAGCACCCCTCCCCCAACCTTGCAGCACTGTTCTTGTTCTTTCTCCAGCCAGGGAGCAGTGAGTGGGAGTGTACCTCCAGAGATTCAGGATGGAAGCTGGAAAGCCCCAGCCTGTCCTGAGAGCCACTCTTCCCTCAGCTTAAGGTTTCCTTGTCTTTGACTGGCATCTTCTAGATTATTCCTCTAGATGGTGGTTTTAATTTGTACTTGGACAATTTCATATTAGTTGTGTCTCCCTATCTGCAAATTCTGCATCTATGATTCACCCAACCAGAGACTAATAATATTAGAAAAAAATTAAATTACTCTCACTGTGTTAAAAACAATAACCAAGTCATCACATGTAAGCCTCCAAATCTAACACTTAGCACCTATTTGTTTCTGGTGATCAAAGTCAAGGGCAATAGCAACCACAGTGAAACATCCTTCCCTCTTCCCAGAAGCCTTTGCTCACTTTCCTGGCCCACTTGGGCACTGTGATTTTGTATGTGCAAATGTATTCATGGTCTCATTGTAGCCCAAAGTGGCTATTACATTTTGACCATGGTGGTGATAAAATCCCATCACATATTGTCAGCTCAGCTGCTTAAATGGTGGAAAAACATATATAAACTATGTTTTCGAAATCTTTAAATGGACACTTACATCACGTTCTTCAGTCCCACTTCTGTCTGGGCATGGTGATGCATACCTGTAATTCCAGCATTTGAGGGGTGGATACAGGAGGATGAGTTCAAGGCCAGCTATGCTACATAATAAACTTGAGCCCTGCCTGAGTTACATGAGGATCTGTCTCAGAACAGCATCGGTGTTGATCATGCTGACAGGTGTTGATAACGTGATATTTCTTCCCCTTGCATAGAATTTGATTTTGATATAACTGCAAGTTTCCAGTTCTCAAACACACTGGTGAGGGCTGGAGAGGTAGCTCAGCAGTTAACAAGGATTCCCACACAAGCACGAGAGCCTGAGATAGTCTGAATTCAATTCCCTAGCACCCATGTAAATAACTGGGCATGGCCGCATATGCCTGGGATCCCAGTCCTGTGCAGAAAAGAGACTAGAGAATCCCTGGTGCTTGAGAAAACAGCAGTTCCAGGCTGAGAGAGAGCTCCATCTCAAGGAAGCACACGGATGAGCAGCAGGGCACTTGATCTTTTCCTCTGGTCTCTGCACATGAGTATATGGTGCTGCATCTGTGCATCCACATTGTACACACCCACCCCACGCCTTGCACACTACACCATGTCCACACACATGTCCACACATGTGCACACAGGTACACACCCCCATGTTGGTGGAACATGGTGCCTTGAGTGTTGTCCCATCTCTTTATGATGGCGATGAGATAACATCCTATCTTCTTAGGGTTCTGGCACAAATCTGTACATTTAATATCACATCCACTCACTAGGAGAAAGGAAAGAGATGAATCCTGGTGGGAACCCACGCACACCAGGAGATCCTTCCCCATTCAGGGCACCTGATGTCAGCATCGAGTGGGTAAACACACAGACAAGCAGGGTTCGTTGTCACCAATAGCATTCATCCAATGACACAGCACGTTTCAAACTTCGATTATGGCAGGGATTTTTTCATTGATAATTACCATTGTGGGTTACTTTGCCCTCTGCATTTGGGTTTGCTGGGATATAAATGAATGATCGCGGTCATGGTCTGGGTAGAGTGTTCACATCTTTTCAGTCTACACCAAAAAATAACCAAGAGCCACGTGTCATTCTTTGAGGTATTTGATAAAGCAAGATTAGTGTCTTTCTTTTCCCCATTTTGATCGTAGTTCATCTTAAACTAAAATAATGATCTTCAGTTTTTACATAGTAACTGGATGGGCTAATGCTAGCCTGTGCGTCATATGCTAATGTTCCCTTAATAAATGCTGAAGGTTGTGGGAAATTACTGTTTTGATTTTATAATGTCGTTTGGATCTGAGGATTTTTTTTCAGAGTTAAATCAGCTTGGTGGTTTATTGAATGCCATGAAAGGTTTAGATTTAGGAGAAATTTAGCTGTTGGTTCCCCCCCCCCCACCTCAGATTAATAACTTTATCCAAGGAAAGATCATAGCTAGTGTTTTGATATCAGTTTTTCTTTCTGGAGATTTGAGGCAAATCTTTCACCTTTCTTTCTTTCTTTCTTTCTTTCTTTCTTTCTTTCTTTCTTTCTTTCTTTCTTTCTTTCTTTCTTTCAGGTCACTGATTATATCCTGCCGCCCTTGGTGTCCTTGGTCCAGAGCCAAAATGGTGAGACAATGGCAGGGAGAATTCTTTCAGTTATGTTTGCTGGGGTCTCGCTGGGTATGGTGGCCTGGGGCTTTCGATCTTCCTGGCACAGCCTTCCTACCGCTGGGATCCTTGTGACCGCACACACACTGTTCTTACTGTTTCTCTGTGTCCTCACACCCTTGGCCCTTCTGCCCTTCGTTCCAGTGGAGTGGAGGCTCTTCAGCTTGCGATTGTTGTCCGAGACCACATGTCTGCTGGTGCAGCAGGACGCCCGGGCCGGCGAGGAGGAGGTGGGCTGCAATCCTCAAAGCAGGCTTCTGGCTCTCATCAGGGATGACCTGCTCCCCCAGTGAGTACTCTCCTGCTGTCCCCATGTGGGATGGGACATGTGGATGTCCAGGCAGGGTCTGTCACGATGGCCCAGTGATGGGGTCTGATCTTGGTGTCCCTGTATCTGTGTATATATGCTCTTACTCACGTCAAGGACATATGCAGATGAACCAGAAGGATCTCGGGCTGGCTTTGCCAGACGCATGACTGAGGATAGGCAAGGTGTTGGTCGCCGGGGTGAGCCTTCTCCTGGTAGCAGTGCTCAGCAACAATAATGAGGCCAAGCTTCCCTTTCCCCAGATGCTCTGTGGCAAGGGGAGCTGGTGGAGTAAGTCAGGGTATTAAGAATTATCAGGGAGGAACTGTTTCTTCTGTGTGCTACATTGCTCACACAAAGGTGACAGGAAGACCCCTGAGTGCTCCCAGTGTGAGCCTGGAATCTCTGAGTGGGTGCCTACATACAGCTCAGAGAACCCTCAGCTTTATTAAACAGAGTAACATCTTTGTTGTTTTGAGATAGGGTCTCACTCTGTAGGCCAAGCTGGCCTGAAATTTACAATCCTCCTCCTGACATGGGTTGAGTGAATGATCACCACACTTTCTGATAGGGAAAGTTGACAGATGTTTAGCATGATATTTTCAGTGCCATTTTATGTTTCCAAAATTTCTTTTAAAATATTTTATTTATTTGCAAGCAGAGAGAGACAGAGAGAGAATGAGCACACCAGAGCCCCTTGCCCCTGCAAACGAACCCCAGATGCATGGGTCACTTATGCATCTATCTCTATATGGGTACTGGGGAATTGAACCCAGGCCATTAGCCTTTGCAGGCAAGTGCCTTAACCATTTAGCAATCTCTCCAGCCCTGTTTCTAAAATTTCTGATATATAACATATGCCTTTCTGACAGAAAAGCATCAAACCTATAGTTTTCCACAAAATATGATTTTTAAAAGATGTGCTTTAGATGTGCAGAGACTGAGGCCTTCATGTCGCCACAGTGAATATCGATAATCACATTGAGGAGGGCTCTCTGTGGGATGGGGACAGGGTGGGGAGGCGATATGAGTATAATCTTTTTTTTTAAAATTTTTTTATTGTCCATAATGAGTTACAACATTTAGTGGGCAAACGATGAGTTGTTATCCCCAATTCCCCACTGCCCTCCCCTCCCCCCTCAACTGGATAACCTCCTCCATGAGCCGTCTGGATCAGTCCTTGTGACAGGGGACCATGGATAGACTAGTAATCAGCCAGGTTCTCCTGTCCGTACCTCTGGATAGTCTCCCCCACCACGGCTCTCACAATCTTTCCGCCCCCTCTTCCGCATAGTTCCCTGAGTCGTGGTATGAGTATAATCTTTTAAAAAATAAAACAAAAAAGTCACTGTCATGCCTGGCCTCTGTACCTTGTGGGGACTGACTTGTCACCCTGTTCCTTCAGTGACACTGCCAGGACTCACATGGCTCCTGAATTTGTCAGTCAACATGTCAGCACCGTAGCCCCCATGCACGAAACCTTTTTATAGAAGGTGGGCAGGATCTTTGAAGGCTTTCCACTGTCCATTCCAAGCACGTGCCATCTGGTCTCTGGAGCCAGCAGCTAAGGGGATACTAACGAAAAGTTTCAGTAAGGTCAAGCGAAGCATGCGAGATCCCATTGCATTATCAATTGCTTCCTCAAAAGAGCAGTGCTGAGGCTAGCTCAGCATAAGGGAGGCATTACTTCACCTAGCTCTCCAAAATACATACTTATTTCCCATGGGCCATCTGTCCCCCCTTCTTTTTCCTTTTCCTGGGGTGCTTCCCTTGCATCGCCCACCCCCAGGGACCTCTGTGTGGCCAGCTCTCAGGCTGCTCTGCCTCTCCCAGGGCCAGTGGGGAGTGATGCCGCTGTCCTCCCCTCTACTGGCCACCTGGCTGCCTCAATGCTCCCTGCTCCAGTGTACGCTTGTACAGGAGAGAACTGCACACAGCTTACTCTGGCCATGCAATTGCCACTCTGGGACAAACTCAGTCCCTTCCCTTCACCATTTGATCGTTTCTGCCTCCTAAGAACTGTTCTTCAGGCTGTAAAGCCTTCCAGAGACTCTCTGGCACTGTGTGGTCTCCCATTCTTTCCTTGTGAACCCCAGCTGCAAGCAGGCCTTGCCACATTTGCCACTGAGTGACGTGGAGAGGCCTTTTTTTGTTTGTTTGTTTGTTTTTCGAGGTTGGGTCTTGCTCTAGTCCAGGCTGACCTGGAATTCACTATGTAGTCTCAGGGTGGCCTTGAACTCAAGGCAATCCTCCTACCTCTGCCTCCTGAGTGCTGGGATTAAAGGCGGGCGCCACCATGCCCGGCTGGAGAGGCCTTTTTGCTTGGCCCTCTCTCCTCACCTGCCCTTGATTGCTCGAGTGTCTTATGAGCAAACAGACTGGCTTAGACAACAGATCAGTCCAGGAGACCCCAAGACTGAACCTTCACTTCCTTGGTGAAGCTATGAGAGAAAACTGGGTTCAGGCCTCCATGTTGTGTATTGATGGGTACTGGGACTCTTGGTGTGTAATCTGAGTGTTGGTTTTCACTTTCCCAGGCATCCGTGTCTCCATGTTTCAGATTTCACTGTGGCTTTCTCTCGTGAGGTCCCCCATGTTGGGTTTATGTCCTGGGTGATAACATCCCAACATCCCTAATGACACCTGCAAAGACCCTTTGTCTGTGGAAGGTCACAGCCACAGGTCGGGATGGCTTGGACATATATTTTGAGGGATAATTATTTAGCCCATTTTTTTAATTGTAGGAGCATAGCATCTTCATCCTTGCTGCCTTGTGTCCTGTAATATATATATATGTATATATATGTATATATAGTATATATACCTATATATGTATTTCTTCTCATACATTTATAAGCGAATAACTTTGTTAAATCCCTGCCATGCTTGGAATCTCTTTTCTTCTGTCACCAGCTGTGGGAACTCAGTGGCAACTCACGTGACTTGGGTTGGCGCTGGTGTCTTATCTTGTGGCTAATGTGTTTAGAGTTGTATCTTGGCCCCTCCATTAACTTGTGTGTTCTTCTGGCTTCTCTTCTTTTCCATTTTTCCTTATTTCTTCAAGATAATTGTAATGATGGCAACAGTCGTGCACTTATTTGCATGATTAATGAGAAATTTTTTACCTCTTCTGGGAAGACAGATACCACATATACACATACTTAGAAAATTCTCCTGATTTTTATTCAGCTAAGAGACAAGATTTAATTATAAAGGTTTATGCTGAAGAGAAGAGGTATATTTAATGGAACTTAAGCCCAAGTTGACCTTATTAATTAACATTAGAACTTCTCAGAAATTTAATATCAAAATCATTATCACTGAAATCTTAGTACTGAAAGTAGTCTTATGTGATTTGAGTATCTTTCAAAAGTCATCACATGAGGTGAGGACATCCTTCAATCAGCAAGGGGACTGGAGCTGCCCTTCAGGAAACTCCTCCATGCCAGGCCAGGCACCAGCAGACAGCAAGGGGGCTTTCATTCCCGCCCAGAAAGGGAAGTGGTAAATTCCCAGGCTTCCTCCTGCCTGGGGCCTGGAGGGGTCAGGAGTCAGGAGGGTTATAGAGACTGGATTAGAGAAAGCTGAGTGTATGGTGCACACCTGTAGTCCCTGTTCTCAGGGCTGAGGTAGGATCATTGTGTGTGCCCTAGGATAGCTGGACTGGAGGGTGAACTGTGTGAGGAGAATGTCCATAGTTTGGCTATCTGTCATACTCAGCCACACGTCACTGGGATGAATCTCCAAACCAGGCACAATTTTGGGGGAGGAAAGTATTTATTGAAGTAACAGACTCAGGGGAAGTTAAGGAAAAAAGGCTGGCTCCCTTTCACAGATCCAAGCAGAGAGAGAAAAACCATCACCAGCACCTCAAGCAAGCACACTGTAAACTAGCAAACAAGAGGAACTCCGGGCTTGAGCTCAGGTTGCTTTTTGCATATATATATAGCTAGAATTCCAGAAACACCTTAGGACTGAACCCTAGGATCTGGCCAAGGTGACACACCTCCTCCAGCCAGAACTGGCTGGAGACAATTTACAGTTATAACAAACTTTTGAATCTATTGGGGGACATTATTCAAACTACCACACCATCTTTGATGGGAATCACAAGAGAAAGGGCCATTTCATGCTTGTCCTTGGTTTAATCAGAATTTTTTCCTGTTAAAATTTAATTTACAAATTTTTTGTATCAGAAAGAAGCATCATGGGCCTGGAGAAATGGCTCAGCAGTTAAAGGCACTTGCTCACAAAGCCTGCTGGCCCAACTTCAATTCCCCTGCCTGCCTATAAAGCTGAAAGTATCAATGGGAGGCAGAAGCTTGGGGCCCAGCTGGACTAGTGCCAAAATGACAATGGAGACCCTGTCTCAAAACACAGAGTTTATCCTCTGGCTCCATACTTGCACCCTGGTTCATGCATCCATGTACACACACCCCTCATACACAACCACACACACACACACACACACACACACACACACACACGCACACACACACACACCCATTATATACAACCACAAACACGCACACACACCCACCCCTCATATACAACCACACCCCCCCCATATACAACCACACACACATGCACACATACCCTTCATATACAACCACACACATGCACACACACATGTGCACACACCTCATATACAACCACACACACATGCACACACACAAACCCCTCATATACAACCATGCCCACACACACCTCATACACAACCATGCACAGCTGTGGGCCAGCTCAGTATGGACTGGTTCACTAGGAAGCAGGTCACTGTCTCTTCAGCATTTTCAAGTGCATCTGTTAAGCCTTCCCATGCCTGGTGGTTTTCTATCCATAGATGTGGTCTGTCGTTTGTCGCTCAGGGCACATGAGTGAGAACACTTGCCGAGTGCTTTCTGATGTCTTTGTCCCTCAGGTATGAGCACATCCTCGAAGAGCCCGACCCTGTCCCGGCCTATGCCCTGAAACTGCTGGTTGCCATGACGGAACACAACTCCACCTTTACCAGGTACCAGAAGTTCACAGCGCTCCGTTCCCTGTCCTCTGGGCTTTATGTGTTTTGAACATGTGGCCAATGTAGGAGTTGCCTTTGTGGCCAATTTCCAGTCTCCACTTTGTGCTGGCTGTCACTGGATCCTCGTGGGAGCGGTCAGTCACCCTGTGGAGGGCAGGGCACTTTAGGACTATGCCTCCGGAAGGCTTTGGAGATGACAAGGCCAGAGGCCAGCCTTCTCCATAACCTGCCACCACAGTGCTTCTGCAAGGAAGCCATAGGGGAGACAGGGGAAGCAGGGGAGGCTGGTGTCCCCGGACGGGTGACATCTGAAGACCCTGTGGGCAGGTTATCTGCACTGGTGCCATTTGGGCTTCGGCAGAGAAATAAACCACCCCGTGCCAGCTGCCTTGTTTCCCTTAGCCCTGTATTGGAACCCGTTTGCGTTTTGAAGCGGTGTGTTTCCTTGGCCTTTCAGATTCAGCACTTCAGAAAAGGCATGTTTTCTTTTCCTAAGGAGGCTTCGTTCTAAAGTTTCTGTCAATAAGAAAGTGTTGAGTGGAGTAGAAAGTCACCACTTGTTTCTTCCCTGGGGGTTCAGCCTCAAGGACCCCAGTTCCCATGTTGCATGCTCAGCGCTTCCTTTCTTCTGTGCTGGGGTCAAGCACACTACCGCTGGTTACACCCGAGCCCTGGATCTACTTTTGAGACAGGTTTTTCTGTGTAGCCCAGGCTGGCCTTGGGCTCATGGCCCTCCTGCCTGAGCCCCCTGAGTGCTGGGGTGACAGGCGTGGGCCACCACACCAGGCTTGTTTACTTTGGTATTGCTGGCTTTCACTCATTCCCATGGCATGTGCTGCAGGCTTTCCTTCTTACCAACTATCTGTTCATTTCAGCTGAGTTTTCTTTTATTTCATTTATGATGGAGCTGGTGGTGGGGCATCCAGAGAGGCAAAAATAGTAATAAAAACCTTTATGGAATTGTTTTAGATGATTACCCATAGGCCTAGAAGTTAACTCATGATAGTTTTTGTTTCATGAAGAGCTTTATGAACACAATTCAGTGGACTGGCTTTTTAGAATTTTTGTTTTTATTTTTTTTAATGTTTTTATTTATTTGAGAGGCAGAGAAAATAGGTGTGCCAGGACCCCTTGCCACTGCAAATGACATCCAGATGCATGCACCACTTTGTGCATCTGGCTTTGCTAGGGAATCAAACCCAGGCTGCATGGTTTGCAACCAAGTGCCTTTCACAGCTAAGCCATATCCCCAGCCTGAATTTCTTGGTTTTGATTGAAAATGTAATATCTGAGAGCCAGGGAGATGACTCAGTAGTTTAAAGGGACTTTAGTACAAGCCTGTTGACTCAAGTTTAATCCTCCTCAGTGCCTGCATAAAGCTGGATGCAGAGTACACACATCTGCAATCCTAAGGCATCTACAGAAATGTGGATGGGAGCCACGAGAACCCAAAGCTCCCAAGCAGCTGTGACAAGAGAGACCCTGTCTCAAAAGATGGTAGAAGGAGAGGGGACACCCCCCAAGGTTGTCCTCTGACCTCCTCACATGTGCTTTGATACATATACACATAAACACACACACACACTCACACACACAGATGAATAACAAGAAGTATTTGAGTACATTATCTTATATTTCAGTTCCAACAATAAAATCACAGGGCTCTGTAGCTTTTCGATTTCCCCTCCCACTGTCTCAGGGCTCTGTCCCCTGAGGGCAACGGCTGTTATTACTGTGATGTGCAGCCTTCTGGACAACCACGCATGGCTTCCTATGTGCTGACATGAAGCCCTTTGCTTGGCTGTTAGTCATTTTTTGTTTGCACATATGTGGGGAGTGTGGTGTGTGTGGTGTGCACTGTGCCCCATATTCATATAGTAGTGGGGTGTGCTGATTGCGGTGGCCAGAGTGGACCGCTGGGTGCTCAACTCCATCCCTCTGCTAACCCGTTCTCACCATCTGAGAGCCTGCGCTTCTCCACAGGCCTGGGGTTAGCAGTTGTTTATGTGGGCCTTGGGATCTGAACTCCAAGGGTCTCTCAGACCTCCTCAGACCCTCATGTTTGCACAGGAAGTTCTCTTAACCACTGAGCCATCTGTCCCGCCCTTTTGATTGACTGTTACAACTTCATCTATAGAGTCATTCTGTATGTTTTTCCTGAAAATTGCCTTTTTTAGTCATGGACATGACTGCCTCCACCTTTGCACACCAGAGCTTCTCCACACTCCTGGTAATATCTGTGAGGAACTAATTAATACCTGAGAATTGGATTTCATTTTCTTTAGCACTCGCCCAACTATGGATTGTATTGAATCTTTTTAATGTTTCTTCTCTGTGTCTAATTAAGACGTGAGAGGTGCATAGCCTCCACCCTTCACTTCAACATCTAAGAATGCGTCCTGCAGAGCAGCTCGTGTAAGAGTTTCCCAATGCAGATAATGTTCAGATTAAGAAGAATTTATATAACTGATCTAATTTATATTAACGCAAAATTTAGTGATGCTATAGCCATAATCTAGACTATTGCTTAACACTATGACAGGGCTGGTCACATTTCCAATCCTGATGCACAAAAATAAGCCGAGTCATTTGTTATGTGAGGTCATTTAGCCCACTTCCCATTTATTCATTCATTCACTTGTTTTTTTTGTGTGTGTGTGGCAAGCTCTTACTACGTAGCCCAGGCTGGCCTCAGACTCACGACAACCTCCTGCCTCAGCCTGTCTCATGCTGAGTTTCCAGGTGTGCAACACCACACTTAACAGCCACCTTTTATTCACATATGTGATGTCAAAACCAATGTGTTCAAGCTTCCTCGCACTGGCAACCGTTGTTCACCAATCTTCCTGGCGGGCCTAGACACAGACACATGACTAGACAGTGCGTTCATTTTCATTTCCCTCTCTGGTTTAAACATACATGTTCACTAGAATGGTTTGAATTTTTTCTTCTGTTTTTCTGAGATTTTCTGTTGCCCAGGCTGTCCTCGAACTCCCTTTAGCTGAGGATGACCTTGAACTTCCACCTCCACCTCCCAAACATTGGAATTAAAAGTTTGTGCTACCAAGTGGATAATGTATGTGTATGTGGGTGCACATGTGTGCGCATGTGTGTGGAGGCCAGAGGACACTGTCCATCTCCTTTGAGAGGGTCTCTCCCTGGCCTGGAGCTCACCACACAGGCTATTGGCTGGCAGAGACCCCCGGGATCTGCCTGTGTCTACCTCCCCAGTGCTGAGGTTACAAACGCACCACCTTGGCTCGCTCTTTTTATGTGGGTGCTGGGAGCTTTGTGCTAGCAAGGCTAACACTTTTACTGAGGTATTTCCCCAGAATCTTTCTCAAAACCAGGAAAAAAGATCAGCATAGGACTCACTGAGAAGTCATTTTCCTTTCTCCCTGTGTTCTGTTTGCTCCTCCTCTTCCTGACATTCCCATAGTTCCACAATTTATTCACAAGACATCCAAATGTGAACGTGCGGTTTCTCCCTTTTCACACAAATAGCACAATGTGTATGTTTTTCATGATTTTTTGAGATTTTTTAAATGTCTTTTTTTTCACTTAGTAGCATATCCCCAGGAGCCAGACTTTCTGTCACACCCATACATCAGAATGTCTCTGATTGCTGGCTGCTGGAGAGGTGGCGAGTGTCCAACTACATGATCACAGATTGAGGATAGTCTCGTGCCTGTGTCCTCACTCTTCCCCTAGAGGGACAGCACCATTGCTGATGTGTATGAGTGTTGTTTTTCAATGGATGGCAGTACCCTGTCTGCACCATCTGTCCTCTCTGAAGCAGCTCAACATGCTGGTAGAGCAGATGCCTACCTAGCCTGGAAAGACCCTGGGCTCCATACCCAGTGCTGCCCAGAAACAAAACAAAGCAAACCGTCCAAAGATACAACAGCTTGATTGAACAATAATGCATGATTGTCTGTACCTCTTTTAAGTAGAAAATAGTGTTGCATTTTAGCAATATTCCATAATAATTTAGCAAGTCCCCTTTCAGAGAGAATTTTGTTCCTAATGTCTGGTCTGTGCTCCCCCTCAGGCCTAGAACCAAGGAGAGCTAGTCAGGGTTCTCCAGAGGAACAGAACCAACAGAAGAACTGTAGTAAACAAAAAGGGAATTTATTGGATTAGCTCACAGCAGTCCCACAATAGCAGTCTGCAAGCCCAAGAGTCAAGGAACCCGTTGCCGCTCAGTCCACGTGCCTGGAGGCCTCAGCAGTCCCCATCCAGCCCTGAAGGCCTGGAGGCTTCCTGGGGAACCACTGGTCTTCAGTCCAGGCTAACAGGCTGAGGAAGCTTCATTCCAGTGCTGAAGAAGAGATGCAGGACAAGCACCTGCAGCCAGGGAGGCAAGGAGAGACAAAGATTTTTTCCCCTTTATATAGCCTTAGGACAGGGTCTTAAAACCTTATCCCAGACTTAATGGCTTCCTGAGTCTCTGGAATTTCCTTCCTGCACTGTCCTCTCAGGAAGGGATATTTATTTCTAGCTTCTCTGAGCTTCATTACATCCCTGCCCCCTACTGAGAGGGGTGTCTTCCTGTGAACATCCTCAGAGACCCACCCAAGATGACTGTTGCAGTCAGCTTTCTAGTTGCTGTGCAGAAAGAACCCAAGCAAAAGCGGCTTGCTGAGGAATGGGTTTATTTGGCTTAGAGACTCGAGGGGAGACTCCATTCTGGCAGGGAAAACGATGGCATGAGCAGAGGGCTGGACATCACCTCCACCACAGCACTGGAAATAGTGGGAGGAAGGTGTGCCAAACACTGGCAAGGGGAAGCTGGTTTATAATCCCATAAACCCGCCCCAACAACACAGCTCCAGCGAGGTTGTAAAACCCAAACTGCCATCAGCTGAGGATCCATCATTCAGAACACATTCATTTGTTTGTGGGGGACACCTGGATCAAACCATGACAATGACTAAAAAGATCAAGTTGACAACAAAACCTAATTATAGGTGTTATTAATAATACAGGTTCCTATCACATGTGGGAACATCTGTCTAAAGGAAGTCACTGAGCTATAGTTGTCTCGTGCAGAGTCCCTAGTTTGTCTGTATGTTAAAGAAAATGTTAAAGATTCAAGAGTGCGGGCCAAGGCTCAGGCCAATTAAATGACATCTATAAGACTGGACATTAACTGCTGACATTCCCGGAACTAACTGAGGTATCTCCCCAGTCTCTAGAATTTTTCTTAAAATCAGGAAAAAAGACTAACAGAAAATGACTCACTGAGAAGTCATCAAGGTGGTCAAGTTTGAGACCCACCACTCCGTGCATTTGCAGTTGTGAAGGCTGTGGCCAGATCTTCCCTGATCTGAGTTGTGACAATGTCCACTGGGACAGCTGAGGGTGAGAGTGATCTCTTAGCAAAGTAGTGCGTTTGTGATCTTTGCCCTCTGATATGTGAAACTAAGCCCTGGATATGTTCAACCTCATAGCATTGGGATCATCACAATCATCACATAATATTGTGTTCTGTGGCTTCCTGCTCCATCTCCTCCCTCCCTTCCTCCTCCATCTCCTCCCTCCCTTCTTCCTCCATCTCATCCCTTCCTTCTCCATCTCCTCCCTCCCTTCCTGCTTCATCTCCTCCCTTCCTTTCTGCTTCATCTCCTCCATCCCTTCCTGTTCCATCTCCTCCCTCCCTCCCTCCCTCCCTCCCTGTTCAATGTCTTCCCTCCCTTCCTTCTCCATCTCCTCCTTCCCTTCCTCCTCCATCTCTTCCCTTGATTCCTGCTCCATCTCCTCCCTTTCTTCCTCCTCCATCTCCTCCATTCCTGTTGCATCTCCTCTCTTCCTTCCTGCTCCATCTCCTCCCTTCCTGCTCCATCTCCTCCCTTTCTTCCTCCTTCATCTCCTCCGTCCCTGTTGCCTCTCCTCTCTTCCTTCTGGCTCCATCTCATCCCTCTTTTCCTGATCCATCTCCTCCATCCCAGTTCCAATCTTCTCCCCTTCTTTAATTTATGTGAAGGTATTAGTTGAAGTCTTCTTTTTTTGTTGGAAAATTGAAAAATATCTATTATTGAGTGAACCAAACTTTTTCTTACTTTTTTTAATGTTTGCTTTATATAATGTGATATTTCTTTATGTGTGAAACATTCTAGCATAGGTCCATACTGGGATGTAATTCTATACATTCTAGCATAAGTCCATATTTAAGAAAATTTATACATTCAGTCATAGGTCCATGTTTAGCATAATTCTAGTTATTCTAACATAGTTCTATTTCGTAACAAATTTCTCAGCCTTTCTTATTGAAAGAAGCACTTAGGCTTACAACTCAGATTAAGCTGCTTTTATGTTTTGTGCCTACTGGGTGTAAGCTTTCTCAAGGAAGAAGTACAAGTATAGTTCTGCATATATGGAATGTTCACTGGATCTTTGTAAAATGATCAGATATCAAATTTATGTTTGCTACCAACTCAACCCTGCCCTATGTGCATGTGAAAAATACCTGTTAAAATTGTATAAATGTGCTTTTATTGATAAGAGTTTTATAGGTCTGGGTTGGAGAGATGGCTCAGCAGTTAAAGTACTTGCCTGAAGAGCCTAATGACCAGGGTTCAATTTCCCAGTACCCACATAAAGCCAGATGCAAATTGCTGCATGCATCTTGAGTTCCTTTGCAGTGGCTGGAGGCCCTGGCACCAATACCCATTCTCTCTCTCTCTCTCTCTCTCTCTCTCTCTGTTTCTTCCCTATTACTCTCTGCTTGTAAATAAATTAATATTTTTCCTTTAAAAGAGTTCTGCAGTTCTCTGGAGTGAATGAAATGATGCTGGCAAGGGCAGATGATTCAAGGAGGAACATTATAAATATTGTCATTTCCCGGGTAGACATGATGTCACACAACAACTAAACATTCTGAATCTATTTCTTTTTGAAGCTGGCTCACTGAACGGATAATTTGAGATTCAGCTTGATGTTAGGGATATTTAATTTAAAATGACTGTCACTGGCCCACTAGACTGGTAAATTATGTAAATGAAAAAGCTTTGTCTAGAGTCACTGCTCAGTAAGTCACAGAATAAATGAGTCTCGAGCTTCTCACCAGCATTGCTGGAACCATAAACACTACCCAGCCTCTGTCATGACTGTGCCGCTTCTTTGGAGAATGAAATTTGAATTTTTTTTTAATAAAGGAAGCCTGAGGTAAAAGAGTGAGTCAGGAAGAGTTCAGTACGAGGTAGATAAATTCTGAGATGGGCCTTCTGCTTCCCAGCCACTGGCCTACACGACCTTCCTCCAGTTTTTAAATCCGCTCTAGTGCTGTTGTGGAGGCTTACTGTGCATGTCGTTAAGGGCCCAAATGACTTGATCTTAAACTATAGAGACTGTCTGGGTAGGCCTCACCAATTAGGTGAGCCCTTTAAATCTGGCCTAGAGTTAGGGACAAGAGTGTCAAATAGACTTGAAGCTTGTGAGAAATCTGACCTGTTGGAACATTTGGAGCGAGGGGGCTGCATGGTAAGGGATGTAGTGTCACCTTCCTGGCAGAAGAGAGGATACTGTCATGACAGACACGTGTGCTATCAGACTGCTGAGACAATGAACCCCAAAGAATTAACATTAACCGAGAATCCCATGCTGGGCAATCAGAAAGCTGAAGTCTGATGTCACCCAGAGGGGGAGCTTGTCTCCACAGAAGAGATTGTACTCAGTGCTGACAGCTTGCAGGACAGAGTGGGAGCCAGACAAGATGGGTCCAGGATGGGTGGGACCACACCTTGACCGGACAATAATATGGTCCAGAATGGACCCCAAGTCCATTTTGGCCTGTATCACCTGAGAAGTGTGTCACCCCAAGTCTAGGATGGATGGACCATACCTTGACCAGGACTCCTGTTCTTCACCTTATTTTGGTGGGGTCATATTTTGAAACTGGAGGGTCAGTAGCAAATCAAATTGTGTCATTCTACTTAAAATCCTCTCTGGCTGCCCATAATCTATAGGCTAAAACTTGAGGCACCGAGGATGCACCCTTTCATTACTCTCTCATACAGTTACATTGACCTCCACCATTCCTCCCAATGCCCTCCTCCTTTGCTCTTTGTCTCCCTCTCCCTTGATACCGGGTTTTTGCTATATGGCCTTGAGCTCACTCTGGGCTAGCCTTGAACTCATGATCCTTTTGCTGAGATCTGGGGTTACAGGTGTGTGCCTCCATGCCCTGCTTCCCACAGGACATTTCTTTGCCTGCCTCAGTTCATGAAGAGCTTCATCCCTGGGTTCAGCACAGTTGTCACCCAGGGCAGCTTTTCCTCTTCTGAGGCGACTGCATCCTGCTGTGTGTCTGCCACATTTTCTCTATGTGCTGCTTCTGTGATGGGCACTTGGCTGGTTCCTATCTTGTTAATCACACACACTGCCTCATACTCAGAAATCACACTTGTGTCTGCCAAACACTGCGCTGGTCTTTCTACATTCTTCTGTCTTTGGGAAATCTCTCTGTGCCTCACATATTTATAAACACTGTGATCGTTTTTGGTTCGTCTGCGACATTTCTTTTATCTGTGTATTATCATAGACAAGCTCCTGGGAGGCCAGATGATAAAATTCTGTTTCTATGTAGTTAGTGTTTTCTGCAAAATTGACAAACTGCACATATCACAACTTATACAATATACTGTCGTAAGCTTTGTAGTTTATCCTACAAAGTTAATTCTAATAAAATGTTCAAAGGGAATATGATTGTTCTTGACTAAAGCAGCAGCAGCTAGCTGTAGACAGGGGGTGGGTGTGGAAGGGCCAGCTTCAAAGGAACATCTCATATCATGGAAGAGAAGGCAGAATGTAAGAGCCAGAGGATGGGGATGAGTGATGTGTACTGTGGAGCATTGTCACGAGGGACTGTAGAGGGTCTCATTGAGGCGCTACCACTCCCTGAGGAACCATTGGCAGCTAAGGGTTGCCAGTGGAGGGGAGTTAGCTATTCAGGGTCACAGACTCTAGTAACTTTCCCATGTTCTAGTAAGTAACTCACCAGCCATGCTCATGCAAGAGACCCTAAGGAAAGTGCTTAAAAAAAAAAAAAAGACGTGACAACAGAAAGAGAACCAGTTGGGAAGAAGGGATTCAGCAGGAGGGGGAGGGGCAAGAAGGTCATGGGCGAGAATGCAATACACTGTTTATACATGTAAAATTGTCAATAACTAAATAAAGTTTTATTGGTACACAGCCTTGCTTATCTGTTGCAGTGTTGTTTATACATGCTTCTTGCTATTATGGCAGCTGCATGGTTGCTATAGAAACCATGCAGCTACTAAGTGTGTTTACTGTCAGGCCTGTTAATGGGGAAATGATTGGTGAACCCTGGACTAAAGGAACATTTAGAAATTCATGTATTGATGTTTTAAATATCTTCGTTTTTGCAGTACTGGGAACCAGGTGTTCTGCCCTCAGCCTTGAAGTATCATTCTTCATGAAAACTGACTTGAATGGTTCTGGTTTTACCAAGAATTTTCTCTTAAATTTCATGAAAAAATTATTCTATTATAACAGATGACAGTTTATAGCTGGATTTGAGGAAAGTGCCTATAGTGGACGAGGTGATTGGTGTCCAATTTTTTGAAAATTAAAGGCTATTAAAATTCATTGTACATTAATTCATTAATGCTGAGAACACAGCTAATGAGGCATATATAAAAAATGACTGTCGCAGACTTATGACTCAGCTGATCAGTGAGGGTTGGCCAAATTATTCAGTTGGCAGTATCTTTCTTGATAGTCTTATGATAATTGTGAATTTTAATTAATTTTCACATTAAAATATAAATTTCTTTGAGATTTCACTTTCTGTAGATCAATAGGCTAAGTGGGTATCACAGAGACATCTCGTATTTCTCATGTTTAACTGCAGGAGCTCAGTGCATGAAGCTGATCATTTTCTCATACTATTTCTCCATTGTCGAGTGTGGATAATTAAACACGAGGCTTCATTGCAACAGTTTAAATACACATGATCTAACATGCGGTTATTTATTTTTTAAACAGGCTCGTGGAAGAAAGCAAACTGGTCCCACTCATTTTTGAAGTAATTCTGGTAAGAATGAAAATGTGCTTTTGGAATTCAAGTGACATTTTAGATCTTTAAAGGTTTGAGCCAGTTACATTGTTGGCTGTATAGCCCAGAGCTCTGTTCCCAAAGAGTGTATGACTTTATTAACCTCACCAGACCTCTGCTTTCTCACCTGTAAAGGCGACTATACTCTGAAATTGAGTAGATCCTGTTAGAAGGCCTGTCCTCATGCAAACCATTTGCATTTTATTTCTATTGAATTGTTTCTCTTTCTCTCTTATTTCTCATTCTTTTTTTTTGCTTCTTTCTCCCCTTTTATTCTCACTCCTTCCCTTCATTTTCCTTCCGTCTCTTCCCCTTTCCTCCTCTCTCTTTCGCTTTCTTTCTTTTTCTCTCTAGCTCAGGCTGGCCTCACACTTGTGGCCCTCCTTCCTCTCCTGAGTTATATTAGTACAGCCTGTTCTGATGCTCAGCTAATATGGGTTTCTACTGAAAAAGCGTTCCTACTCTGAGGCTGGTCTATGGAGGGAGGGCTGAGTGATCTTGCAGCCTGGTTTGTGGAGAAGACAGAGGGATCATTTCAGGCTGGTCATATAGTGCACATACATATCATGTGGCAGACATATATATCATGTGGTAGACATACATATCATGTGGCATATATACATACCATGTGGTGTGCATGTATGCATGTGATGTGCATATATACCATGGTATACATATATAGTATGTAATGTACACATATATCATGTGGTGTACACATATACCATGATATACACATGTCATGTGTTGCACATACATATCATGTGGTTTACATGTCCCTTGCATGCTTCATCTTGATGTCACCATGATTAGTTAAGCACCCTGCTGGGTCTGTGGCTATTTCCACAGAGGATCAGCTCATGAGGGCCCTGACCTAACCCACAGTTTAATCCATCACTGATTCTAACTTTGAAGACTACGGGAAGGTGGAAGGCGGGGCCTTGTTGGAGGAATCAGTGTTCCTGGGGGGGTGTCTTGTCCTGGCCCCTTCCCCTCTGGCTCTGCTCCACATCCTGGCCACCATGATGGGGCTGCTTCTGCAGGCCATGGATGGAAACCTCTAAACCTTGAGCAAGATGCCTTTCCTTGTGTGTGCTGGTTTTGTCAGGAAGCTGCCACCCTGGTGATAAAACTGGCCAACATCCTTCAACCTTCAGAGACAGACATGTTCCTTGCTAGTTTTTATGGAGTTGGGTTTGTTTCAGAGGACAGACTCCTAGGCACAGAGCAAGAAGCAAGCTGTCTGAAACAAGCCCGGGTAGCACACTATTACAGAACTCAATGCCCTCATGGGGAGATGGTACTCACCTCACACTGTGGTTGAGCCGTTTCTAACTGTTGTGGTCAAGTCAGTTCCTTTCGTGAATGACAGAAATGCTCATTGTCCATGAAATACTCACCCTGGAGAGAAACCTGTGTGTGAGAAGCCTCCCTGTTTCAGCTCCATCTGTAAGCACAGAGGCCCCATTCTAGGGAGAGTCTGCACTCCTAGACTATGGGGAGGTGTCCTGCTGCCTCCCCAACAAACACAGCAGTGCACAGAGGGGCCTCATCACAGTGGGCAGTGTGTGCAGTGCCTCTGGTCATCTCAGCTCACTCCCAGAGGTGAGGGAACTCAGCATGGTAAGACACCTTGCTCAGAAGACACACACACACACACACACACACACACACACACACACACACACACACCCATACATAGCCTCGGATGTGAAAAGCAAGAGAAAGTCATTGACTGTTATTTAAGTCCCCATTGTGACCATCAGCTGCCACCACAGGGTCTTGATACAGACAAGTCCTTCTTGTGGGTCACCTGCCTCACCTTTGTGTGCTGAGCACCTCGCAGGTGCTCATCCCTTGGACTGCAGTGAGTGTTTGGTTGAAGGACACCACAATTTAAAGCCTGGTCATCCCACTGTGGCTGGCACCCAGGGTGAGTAGAAGGTGGCATCTAGTCTCCAGGTCAGGAGCTTCCAGAGAAATCTCAGGCTGCTAATAAGTGAAGGAGGAGAGACTGAAATCACTGCTTGATGGGTGGAACCTGGATGGCCTTGAAGAGCACAATTAAATTCCTCTTCTACTTTTGTCTTTCTGGAGTCAAGTAACCTGTCTTTTTTCCTTCTGATCAGTGCAGTGTCTTGGTAGCAGTTATCCTGTGAACGATTGCCTCGTCCTTTCAAAAATGTCGTCACCCAGCTATATACATAATGCAGTATTTTCTTGACTCCCGGATGCACCCTTTTTACTATTCTAACATTTCTGAAACAGAGCTGTACTTTGCAGCCCATTGGTCTTTTACAGTTGCTTTCAGCCAGGTGATCTGCTTGTCATTGCTTTAACCAGCTTATCTCTCTTTTCTTTTCCTTTCTATGAATGTCCAAGAGTGACATATCACAAAAACCCAAGTCTGGACCAATCTAAGCCTTCTTTCAATAAAAAGAAGGTAAAACTCTAATAAGAAACCATGTCATAGTTTAATTGGCAACATTTTTCTCTCTTAGTGCTTGATAAAATAATGATGCATTTTAGAATGGATAGATTTCAAGAGTCAAGGAAACAGTCTAAATTTCATTGAGGGTTTGTGAGGACCTGGGTGGTGTTTAGCACTATATGGAAGCTTCTGGCAGGATGTGATCGATCAAGGCATAATGAGAGGCTTGTGTGGGACCTTGCCTTCTACAGGGAGGCATACGGTGCTCGTCTATTGTGACCTCTTGGTGACTTTTCAAGTAGTAAGAGCCTGCTGTACATGGCTTTGTGACTCACTCTTCATTCCCAGCCGTGCATCTTCTCCTGAGAAGGTGTCTTGCCTCTTCTGCTGGGCAGGGATTGGTGGTAGCATCTCTGCCGTGCCTGTGGCACTGGAGGCCTTTGCAGTGAAGGGAGCAGAGTGTTGAATTTGGTTTCATGTTTGGGTAGATGAGCCACGTAGGCCTCTTGGGAGAGTCACGCAGGCCTGGAGTTTCGTGCTAGACCAAGAGCTCCAACAAGGAATTTTAATAATCAATGGAAAGTGGTTTGGGCTATTTTGGGGGGGGGGATAATCATAGTGATATCTAACTTAGAGTAATTGTTCAGGAGATGCCGAACTGTTTCTGGTCCACGTGGCCAATGCTGAGGTTAACCTTGTGGGGGACCCATGTGTAAGTGCTCACTGGGTTTCCAGCCCAGAGGAGGGGTGGCAAGGGGAGAGGGGGTCTCACAAAAGTGATCTTACAACAGTGCCTCAAGGGTAAAACGAGTGAGGAAAAGGGTGGGAGGCTGGGGAGTGCTTGAGTGGAGCAGAGAGCGCAGACGGTGCAAGGTGGGGCCAAGAAGGAGCTTGGAATAAAGGAGCAGAGTGTTTTGCACCGGTTATTCCTGCTCGGCTTTGCAAATAATGTCTCTTCAGAGTCACCTGTGTGAGCAAAGAGCCGGACTGACTGGCCATGGGCTTGGGACTTGCTGAGAGTCAGGATGAAGGCCACTGTTTATACTGGAAAGGACTCCATGCTACTCAGTCACGGCAGGTCTCCACGAGTGAGGCTTATGAGGTCAGCCGAAGGGACTGTGGGGTGTGCTGGCACCTGAGGTTTCATTTAAGGTCCCCAGAAGATCTCACACCAGTGGAGAAGTTTCAG
Source organism: Zapus hudsonius (assembly GCA_004024765.1). Lineage (NCBI taxonomy): Eukaryota > Metazoa > Chordata > Mammalia > Rodentia > Dipodidae > Zapus > Zapus hudsonius. The sequence goes on along the minus strand of PVHP010003884.1, from coordinate 5,458 downwards.
TCTGTCTCAGATCCAGATCACAGAGTCAACTAGAGCCAGTCCAGCTTAACTCAGTGGTGTGGCTAGTTCTCCCCACCAGCCCAACATGGCTGCCTGGTGCTCTCTTACTGAGGGGCCTCCAGGGGGGCAGCACCCAACCTACAGGGTGTGTAAGCAGGCTGCAATCTGCCTGGTCTTCTCCAAGGCTTGGCCTGCCAAAAGCAGGGAGACCCAGCTGGAGTTCACGAGTGAATGTGACCTCCTGAAGAATGTGAGCCTTGAGGCTTTTGAGTGTAGAATTCCCGGATGGACAGGAGGCGGGACAATCTTTTTCCTACTTTCCCACTTTCCAAAGCAGAAGTTGCTTTAAAATGTGTCTTAAGTGTGGAAATGGAAGTATCAGCCGTTGGATGTGGCTATAGCTGTAATCTCTCATTTTATTTCAGTGGTTTATGTTGTGGCTACTTTGATCAATCACTTTAATACCAGACAACATAGGCAAACTCTATTTTATTGGAAAAAATCTTTATTCATGGCAGATTTTCTAATATGTGCCAAAACACGGCTGTCATGATATTTTATGGGCCTGCTCCTAAACAAACAGTGTTGGAGCAATTTCAGTGGCAAATGTGATCACTAAAAGTGTGATTAGCAGCGCGCAGGCTCGACAGTGATACTGTTTGAGCCGGTCTGAAGGACGGCAGCTGGAGCCAGCTGCAGTAAATCTCCTGGGCAGCTGTCTTCACAAGAGTGTCTTTAAGGCCTCCTGTGCCTGAAGGATGAGATCCGGCTGCGCTGCGTTCAGGAAGGGCTCTTCACGTCACTTTCTCCGGCTGTAGCTTGTAATGTTAGGGATGTGGGCATCTGTGTCACATGTGCTGTCGGCTAGAACCTGCCAAGCTCAGGGGCAAAAACTAAAACAAATCAAGATTTGATAAAATTTTCAAAAGACAGGAAAGTATCAGTGCCAGCTACCTCTCCATGCTGGAACAAAACACCTCACAAAACTCAGCTTAAGAAGAGGAAGGGTCTGTTTCAGCTTACAGCTCCAGGTCACAGTCCATCATGGTGGGGAAGGAGTGGCAGCGGGCGCAGGAGGCAGCTGGTCACAGTCATCCATGGTAAATGAACACTGCTGCTCAGCCAGCTCTCTCCTGCACCCCAGCCCATGGAAGGGTGCCACCCACACTTAAAGTAGGCCTTCGCACCTCAACTAACCTCATCAAGATGGCTCACAGGTGATCCCGTCGTGCTGACAACAGTGTAAACCCTTGGTGTTTTAGGAAGGTACTTTGAATACCTTTTGGACAGAGGAGAGGAATGCTATCCTTTACCCTCCATTTGTGCCCATCCAGGGCTCTTGTGGCTTCCAGGATACAGCTGTTCAACCATCTCTACAGCTTGCAGACACGACCACTCACAGCTAACTACTGCCACTAGAGTTTGAAAATGGATTTGCTTAGAGCCAGGCTTCATAGCTGCTGTCATGAATCTGTACTTGAAAAAACATCTTCCAATGGCTAAGATGCCCTCTGATGATACCTGGCTGAGTGAAAGCCACACACCCTGACACAATTGTGCCTGAGCTGCACGGTCAGCTCTGCAGGCTCAAGGAGGAAAAGACGCCCTTTTAAGATCCACGTATTACACCCAAATTAAATAGCATAATTAGCATAGCATGTCTTGGGTCACACCAGACATATTGCAGATTACATGTGATTTCTCCTAATCTCAAGTTTTGTCGTTGCTGCAGTTTGGTCTACAATGTCCCCAAAGGCTAAAAGGTTTGTTTCCCAGCCATGACACTGAGAGGTTATGGAACCCTAATCAGCTAGGACCTAACTGGAGGGGGTTAGGTCATTGGGTTTATGACCTTGAAGGGATATGGGCCCCTGGCTTCCCTCTCTCTCTCTCTCTCTCTCTCTCTCTCTCTCTCTCTGTGTCTCCCTTCCTCTTCTTCCAGCACTTTCCTTGTCCTAGGCCCAGTGGGGCTCAGCAAGCAGTACGAAACCATGAGCCAGAGGATGGAGCCTCTAGGAGCTGGACAGGTAAGAGGCCAGGCCAGGAGATTCTAGAAGGATCTCATGCATAGCCTCGCTGACCACGTGCTTCAGTCCAGTGAAGGCCTGTCTCCAACCTCTGGCCTCAAGGAATGTAAGCTGGTAGACTGTTGTTTTCAGCATGAAGCACATAGGGACTCATTGTGAAGGTAACAGGGACATGGATCCCACCACATACTTCTTTTGTGTTTTTTTTTTTGTTGTATTTTTTTTTTTTTTTGAGTCAAGGTCTCGCTCAAGCCCAGGCTGACCTGTAACTCATTCTGTAGTAACTCATGGCAATCCTCCTACCTCAGCCTCCCGAGTGCTGGGATTAAAGGTATAAGCTACTGGTACTTTTAAAATAGCAAGTTGACCATGAAAGAGATCATGAGATTCAATACGGTCATAGAAGGCCCAGCAGAGATTAAATATGAAATTTGCTTGGGTCTTCATGCGCATTTTTATTCTGTAGACAATGAAAATATTCACATATTCTTTTTGGTGTTTACCAAATTAAAATTCATAGTACAATTCTTGATCCAAATTGTTCAAAGCAGAAATAATATTTTTTTCAGTGCCATCCTCACGTGATCTGTACGTGATAACTCCCACTGGGCCATATAACTCTGGCAGCTTCGAGATCTCGTTGTAAAAATGATTCATTTTGCTCTGTGTGATGGATCTTCTTTTGAAATATATCACTCATATGCTCTGGGAGATTGCTCACATATGTCTCTCTATCTGTCCAGTCTCCTGAGATGCTCTGTATCTGATGAAATACTGGATTGAAATTTTATATCACTGCAAATCACTTTATAATTTTCATTGCTTCAGTTGAGCCCTTTCTCTTTAAAAGTAATGCTTCAGAGGATGTTGTGTGCCAAACAAGCAATGAGCCGACCTGTTTGTATGGATGACAGGGAGCGGCTGGCTGAAGCCGGCTCTGGTCCTTTGATTCTTCCCGATGGTCAGGGGTTCAGGATGTCTTTGCTTTGATCAGTTTGCATCTAGGGTATTCTTGTGGTGTTTCCTGTTCTTACAGCATTCCCTGGCTCCACTCACCCCTCCAGAGCCATGAGCTTGTGCCCTTCAGGAAGACAGGGACGGCCTGTAACGAGCAGTGTTTAGAGATGAGGTTCTTTTCCCCTGGAGAATTACTTCTCCAGAGAAATATGTGTTTAAAGGATTCAGTACACTTGCTAGGTTAAGACTTCTGCTTTTTAAAAAGATTCTCTCTGCATGGTTGACATGGTTGGTGTGAGCTCCTCTCCCCTTCCAAGAGGACTCTAGGTTTATATTTAAAGGATTCCATCCCCATTTGTCTCTTTCACAAATGTCCAGTGGGAGCCAATCACCATGGGGCAGCAGTGGGATGTGGGCAGGATGGGCTTGTCAGCACTCCACCCATGGCCTGGCAGAGGACCCAGAGTTCAAGGCGCCAGGCCGAGATCCATTGGTGGTTTTCACTGGGATTTGATTCTGCAGAGATGTACTGCCCACCTAAAAATTCAGCCTGGGAGAAGGGGAGGGAAAAGGGTGTGTGTGTTTCCCCTCAGAGCCTGATTCACTAGAGGTTAAAAATGGGGATGCAGTTTTCCATGTCTTGACCAGCAGGTTTCAAACCTAAAGAAATCAAAACCTATTAGGTCCCCCTTTGCCCCCGCAGACAGAGAAAGTTTCCTGAATTCTGTTAAGATTTTCAGATATCCTGTAGGAAGACCCCTTCAAGAGAACCAGCAGGAATGGGCTTGGGGATTGTCTTGGAGCTTCAGGCTTTTCCCTTCTGTACCCCAGAGTGGGGAGGCAGCAAGAGCTCAGTCATGGGTTCACTCTTCTCAGTGCCATCTCTGTTGTGAGCTCAGGGCCTCATGGGACTTTGCCCAAGGCCTGCTTCCAGCCCATCAACCCAAGGAGCTATGACTCAGACTGGGCATGGGATGCCACCTCCTCTTACCTGGATGGGACCACCTGTATGACCTGTACTGGACCACCTGTATGACCTGGACTTCAAGCAGCTACTCCAGACTCCACCTCCTGTCCTTGCAGCTCAAGACGACAGTCCCTCTCTGATGTGTCTAGATACAGCCACCCTTGCTGCCTGCCATCTTCCTTTGGCTTCACTTCCCTTCTTCACTCTTAGTTTATCCATCAGCCTCCATGAGTGTGCTTTGCGTACACTATACCACACATGCAGAAAATAAAAATAAAATTCCTAGAATAAGTTATTGTGAACTAGCCATGCCTGTCTGCTTATATGTGAGCACTTAGACCTCCCGTCTCATTGGTTCATGTGGCCCCACCTCCCTCCATCCTCCCTTCCCATAGCCTTCCCAGTCTGGGCATTCTCCATTTTCCATTCAGGTCAATGTTTGGCTCCATTACGTATGAGAAGAGAGCACGTGGTGTTCATCTTCCTTCTAACGTAAATCCCTTTTACAGCTTATCACTTCCCTTTCAAAATTACATATTTATGATTCTCTTTACCCAAGTGCTACATTGAGATATTTGTTGTGTGAGAACTAAAATATACAGAAAAGGCCAAAGAAGAAAATAGGAACATTATGGGCAGACAGTACTTGTACGTCTTGTGCACTGTTCCTGGGTTAGCTCGAGGTAGTTGGGTTTCCATGGTCTCAGAAGGTTATCAGTCACTTGTGATGCGGGCATTCTACCCTCTTCTAGAAGATTGTTCACTGCGGTGACCCTTCCTTGGGACAGAATCCATCACTAATGCTGCAGCATATATGTCTCCAGGTTTGCTTCTCTGTGAAGACCTGGCCCATGCATATGTATACATAATACATGTTTTCATATTCTGCATGTATGTACACATATGGACATATGTATGTATACACGTGTGTGTGCGCGTGGCATCGCCCTTGTGAGCTCTGCTTCCACCCACTCTCAGGCCTCTCTGGCTTGGCTGCAGAGAGCTCCAGGGCTCCTCGGCTTCGTTCAACTTGGTCTCTCTGGTTCGCTGCTCCTCAGTGACAGGAATTTTTCATGAGCCTGTCATGGTGTTGATTTTTCTAGACTTTTCCTCAGGTTACTAGATTTTTTGGATACTAGTCTTTCAGCTTCTTTCAAGTCTGTTTAGAATATAGGAAGGTCAGACTAAAAGGCACTACTTTGTGGAGTTAGAATTTCCCATTAGAGAAAGCTTCCCAGAGTCCAAGCAGGCCTGGATGCTGGAGCGCTCTCTCTGGATAGTTCCTGATGTGAGCACAGATACCAACTGTGGTTGTCGCCTCTTTGCCAGTAGTTTAATTCAATAACCCCAGTTCCCATCCAAGTGGTCCAGAGGAACAGTATGCTGATGGTGAGGAGCTGTGTAAGATGCTGCAGATAACTAGTCACACTAGGCACTCCTACCGCCAGAGCTTGTCCTGTCCCTACCCGCCCCGCCCCTGAATCCTCACCCCTCCCCACCCCTGCCT
>PVHP010003883.1:0-75168 GCA_004024765.1 Zapus hudsonius | reverse complement strand
ACCTCGATGAAGCTGTGTTGTTGGGGGCGGGCTTATGGGGTTATAAGCCAGCTTCCCCTTGCCAGAGTTTGGCACACCTTCCTGCCGCTGTTTGCAGTGCTGTGGCGGAGGTGATGTCCACCCCTCTGCTCATGCCATCGTTTTCCCTGCCAGGATGGAGTCTCCCCTCGAGTCCGTAAGCCAAATAAACCCATTCCTCCACAAGATGCTTTTGTTTGGGTTCTTTCTGTGCAGCAACTAGAAAGCTGACCACAACACTACTTCACACCCATCTGCTCCCAGAGTAGAGTGTCCTGGGGCCTTTTTTAGTGCCATCTTTACAAGTATTATGAGGGCTAAGACTCTGCTGAGTGAAACGAAGTCTTTGCATGATCCATGAATATCATCCAGGGTTCTGAAGAACAGCCATTTTGCAACTTGCCAGTTTTTATTCATCTGAAATAAATGACAGATGGTCTATTGGTCCCCATGAGTTATCACTTCTTCTCACGTGCACATATGCCCTAAAAATAAATATATAGTCTCAGAATTACACACACTCCAGTGAGTGACACAGATTCACATACCAACATCAGCATCTTTGTAAAGAGCCTTATCTTTCTCATCGTGGTTTTTTTTTTTTTTTTGGTGCCAGCAAAGCTTCACAAGTAGCAGTCAGCAGAAGTCCTATCAAAATGTATTTTAAGCCCATTGTGATGTTTTGACAAACTAAACGATTAATTAACAGCAATCTAGCAAACAGATCTCTACTTACAGCTTAAAGTGAGAGAAACACACAGATCGCCATAAACGTTCTATCACCACCATTACTGGGGAAGAATACGGTCTAATTAATTATAATTGATCACAAAGATTAGATTCAAATTCCACCAGCAGGGCAGAAGACGCCCAAACAGAAGAAATAAATCAGAAAACTATTCTCCGAATCCATAATGAACTAGCAAGCTTTGGAGATAAACAGATTTGTTTTAATTGTTGGTTAAAATATAATTTAAGAACATTTGGAAGTGTTTGAAGAAAAAAATACAAAGTAGTAGAAGAGCTCTAATCAGGAATATATAGATCCAGGTAAATACCAAATTTCTACTCTCTGCCTTTTGTATAAAGGAGACCCTAAAGTATTCACTCAGGTCAGGGTTAGGCACATGATATGTGTATGTCAGATATATAGACATCGATGACTATGATGGGACATTCCTGTTCACGTCTGCAATCTAGTTCCAAAGAAGTACTTGGAAGCCAGAAGACCTTGACATAGCTGGTTCTTGCCCAGCTTTCATGGTGGATGTCAGTTTTTTCTACCCAGCATCCATTTCAGTTTCCTCTATAAGGTCCCCTCCTATAGCCACAGACATGGACATAGGATTCAACTGCTGCCCCACCCACACCCCAAAACAGCACTCAAAGCTTAGGCTGGGCACAGGAAAAATCCTTCTTAAAAGTTTTACTAGATGCCAAGAAGCTCATCCTGTATTCAACTCCCTTTCTCTTTTGGTTGTGAGAATGCAGAGAAAGAACTCCAAGAGGAGCAGAGAGAGAAGAAATAGGTTCCTCAGCATGGTCTTGATTTAGACTAGTTATTGCTTGACAGAGCTCAAGGTGGGTTCTGAGAGCAGCACCCCAGCAAGCATTCAAATAAAGGGTTTTCCATTAGATGAGCATAAGATACAGACGAGATGTGATTCCCGATCAGAAGGAGGCTTTTCATGAAGGTGTGGCTCTGCTGAATGTCTGAGAGTGAGGCTGGATTGGACAACGGGGAGAGTGGGGTCTTTGGGAAGGAAAAGACTTAAGGACAAGGTGTAACACTCTGATCTTGACTAAGTCCTTCGCCTCTCTGAGCTGTATCTTCTCATGAATGGAGCTAGACTAATAATCTTTCCCTGCGGTTGATAGAAGTGAAGGAGAAAATACCTGAAACACAAATAAATCCCAGCATCCAGAGCAAGTCTATGCACTGATAAATGACACAAGGGTCCCAGTCTGCCGTCATTGTTCTCTCCTGAAAACTCAGCCCTACAATCACCCAACCCCACTTTATCCTGGCAAAAGAATTTGGCAAATGAGTAATTAGAAGCTAAAATCCTGTCCCGTCTATAAAATATTAAAATATGATTTTAGATTAGTGCCTGTTGGATGTGATAGATAGACAGGAAGTGTTCATGCATTTATTAATAGAGTTGGTTGTATTAATAGTGACCTTACTAATTTAGACTTACTTGGGAGAAGGCCCAGCCCAATTATGGGATACTTTTTTTGTAAAGTACAATTTCATTAGTTTCAGACATATTAAGTGAAATAATTTTGAAAAGAATTGCCTGGGAAAATCTATCCTATGATATAGCAACTAAAATGGTTTGTAATTGGCATATCAAAAGTTAGTACATAAAATCTCAGGTTCATTCCTGTCATTTATGATGGAATCAAAAGAGCTCTGGTCTTAAGCCAGAAAATCTGGCTTCTCTTCATCTCTATAAAATGGGAATAAAAATATCTGTGACATGAGATGACCAGAAAGTTTAATTAAACAAGAGAGGTGGGAAACACAAACCCCAAAAGCCACGGTTTATGTATATCCAGCTCACGTTGGTCCAAGACAGTGACTGACAACAAGCAACCTTCTAACAAACACATGAAGAGATGAATGGACGTACCGAGGTAAGTACCTCCTAAAATATCAGGACTTGGCACTTCAGGAGGGAACATGGCATCTCTGTCCTTTGGCTGACCTTGAGCTATTCAGACAGAACCTGAGGTCTTACTCCACATTGCACAAAGAGCCTCCGAGGTCTCGCCCACTGTAATGGGTCTCTGGCAGCCCTATTTGCTTCCCTTTAAACTGTTGTTTTAGCTACATTAGGGAGGGTGGAGGAAGAAGTAATTCAGGCATTTGATCCAGGAGATCCAATCAGATTTTCCCAAATACCAAATACCAAATTTCTACTCTGGAACGTGGACTTGGATGAAGAGGTTATGAGGTTGTATCAGCAAACTCCTCACTGGTAAGACAAACTATTCTACCAGAAGCTCAAGGTAGGGAAGGGTCTGTTTTTGCCTTACAGCTTTAAGGGGAAGTCAATCATGGCGAGGAGGGCAGGGCAGGTCTAGATAGCATCACATTTTCACATCACAGGGGGAAGTAGAAGGCGCTGGGCTGTATGTAACACCTGTAGGCCTGACCACAGTGACACACTTCCTCTAGCAAGACTCCTCCCCCTACATGTTCCAGAACCTTCCCTAACAACACCACCAGTTGGGATTAAGTACTCAAACACATGAGTCTTTGAGAGACATTTCATTCAAACCACCACAGAGGTCCAGCTATTTTCAGATTACTTTCTAGAACAGTAAAATATAAACTAAGTAGATATAACAAACTACAAGGGCCATGTGGCTCAAAGATAAATAGATGATAGATAGATAGATAGATAGATAGACAGACAAATAAATAGATGATAGATAGATAGATAATAGATAGATAGATAGATAGATAGACAGACAAATAAATAGATAGATAGATAGATAGATAGATAGATACATAGATAGATAGATAGATAGATAGATAGATAGATAGATAGATAGATAGATAGATAGATAGATAGACAGACAGACAGACAAATAAATAAATAAATAAATAAATAAATAAATAAATAAATAAATAAATAAATAAATAAATAAATAAATAAATAAGAGCCTGGTCTTCCAAAGAAATAAAATATTCCATTCACAACCCAAAACTCTAAAGTTTAACTATGTTCTTACCTTTAGGTTTCTTTTTTTAATATTTTATTTATTCATTTTCAAGCAGAGAGATACAAAGAGAGAGAGAGAGAGAGAGAGAGAGACAGAGACAGAGACAGAGACTGAGAATGCACCAGGGCCACCACCTTGTGGGTCTGGCTTATGTGGGTCCTGGGGAATTGAATCCGGGGCCTTAGGCACTGGAGGCAAGTGCCTTAACCGCTGAGCCATCTCTCCAGCCCTTACCTTTAGGTTTCTTGAGAATCTCTCGGACCACTAAACAGGCTGGAAATACAAACAAAATAACTTGAGTATAATAGAGAAGGGAGAAAGAATAATTTAAGAATTCAGCCTAATGTAAACAATCTTTGTGCAAGCTATGTTTCTGAGTTTCTGGATTTGAGCTGCAGGTAAGCTCAGGTAAGCTCAATGGTGACTAAGAGTCACATACGTGTAGATTGTGTAGAAGCAGCTCAGAACTTTTCAAGGACGAGCTCTTGCATAGCATTTCACCTACATTACCTGATTTTTTTATGTAAGTTATTTTGTATTGTTGCCACTAACAACTGTCTTCACTGCTACTGAAAAAAAAAGGTGACTATGTCTTTAAAAAAACACAATAAAACAGTTATCTTCCATTTCTGGGGATTAAAAGCATCGAAATAGAAGCACCTATAGAAGAAAGAGGTTTATTTGCAGCTTGCAGTTTCAAGTAGAGATGTCATCATTCTGGGAAAGCTGAACAGGCATAGAAAACCCAGGGGATATCACATTGCCACCAGAGCAGGAGGAAGGAGAGAGACTGAGCTAAGTGTGGCAAGAGGGGTAGGCGATACCAACCCACGCTCCACCTCCAGCGCCATCGCCTCTAGGAAATACCCACCTCGCAAAGACTCCACCAGCTGGGGATTAAGTATGAGGCTGAGCCCACCACACCTGACTTATTCAAGAGTTTCAAGAAGAATCAAGGAGTACAATGTGACCCCAGCCTCTCTGTCCTCACGCTGTCCACCACACTAGAGGACAGGAGGGAAGCTGAAAGGAATTAGGTACTAGGAAACAATGGCTCTTTTTTCAGAGTCAAAGGGTTAGGTAAGTGGTAGATCTTCTGTGATTTGAGAGTCAAGTGGGGAATATCAAGAGTGAGAAGGTGGGCTGCAGAGATGGCTCAGCACCTTAAGGTGCTTGCCTGCAAAGCCTAATGACCAGGGTTCGATTCCCTAGTACCCACTTAAAGCCAGATGCACAAAATGGTGCATGCATCTGGAGTTCATTTCCAGTGGCTGGAAGCCCTGGCACGCCCATTCTCTCTGTCTGTCTGTCTGTCTGTCTGTCTGTCTGTCTGTCTCTCTCTCTCTCTCTCTCTCTCTCTCTATATATATATATATATATATATATATATATATATATATATATATGTATGTATATATGTATATATATAGAGAGAGACAGAGAGAGCTTGATATATATCACTCTCTCTTGATATATATATATCACTCTCTCTGCTTGAAAACAAATCAATAAAAATATAAAATAACAACAAAGGGAAATAAAATAATTGAACAAGGATTTTACTTTTCATTTATTCTCCACAGTGGTGAGTAGTGCACTTAAAGATTTGAAGTCCCTAGTGCAAAATCAGCACCGCCACCAAAAGCATCTACTGCAATGTGGATGACGTACCTCTACTTTCAGACATTCCTAAGAAGTTAACTTGAGGCTTCAGTAATGCATTCGTTCATTAAACACGGTCTGCAGAGAGGCTCATTTTACCATTGCTTCCTTGCTTTTGGAATTTTCTTGCAGGGAGAGCACACAACCTTGGATTTAACACACCAGTGTTTGGTCAGAAAAAAAAAACAGAAGCAACTCTGACTATTATAAGTGGCAAGGGATTCCATAAGTGAATTAGAAGCATGTACGATTTTCATTAGGCCTAAGAGGATGAAATTTGGAGAAGCCAGAAACCCATGATGCTGAGAGAGCCCGTTGCCAGCAGCTGCCCAAAGCACCATCATGTGGTGGCCCCAGAGGAACCCATGAGCTCATGTAATGGAGCAGCTGGTGTGACGTAAACATAGAGAATCTCCCCTTCTCGCAATCCAAATGCATGAAACCCTTTCTTACATCTCAGACCAACCGACATTAATAACATCCTCTACCTCGATACCTAATATGATGCATCTACCTCTTATAAAGCAGAGATGCACTCATCCACTCTCAGAAAAGTGGGAGAGATTCAAACTGCCTTCTAGAACTATAGCTATCAGCCATCTCTGGGTCATGTTAATCCCTAGCTAGTCGCAGACACAGCATTTCTTTGATAGCCAATAAATTAAAGATTAAATAGCAAGCTGGAGAGATGGCTCAGCGGTTAAGGCTAAGGCCCCAGGTTCAATTCCCCAGTACCCACATATGCCAGACCCACAGGTGATGGCCCTGTTCTCTTTCTCTCTCTCTCTCTCTCTCTCTCTCTCTCTCTCTCTCTCTCTCTCTCTCTCTCTCTGTATCTCTCTGCTTGAAAATGAATAAATAAAATATTTTTTAAAAAAGATTAAATTGCAAAGTTTATCACAACTAACATATATTATACAAGATTATAGGGAAATTAAGAAGATGAAAAGAAATCAGATATATATCTATAGAGAGATATATAGATAGATAGAGAAAGAGATAGATGGATATAGATGTGCCTAACATGGTTCTCAACTTTGCAAGCATCACAAGGCTGCACTTAGACTTCAGACATTATCTTTCTCCCAGCATCCTCTGTTACCCTTCTAATCAATCCATCAGCATCAAAGCCAGCCTTAACTATCTGCTGCAATGACTTAAGCCTTTATGCCTGGAGGGGCTTGTATGGGTTTAGCAAACTGCCAGTAACTTCTTCCACCAGGAAACCCCTCTGCTCCATACACACTCCGCGTGACTACCATTGTGTATCTTCCCTCCCCTTTCTAATTAGAGTGGATCACCAGGGTTACAGCAAGTTCCTTCTTTGTGTCTTCAATAGCCATAGTATTGTCTCTACTTTAGAAAGAACCAATGTGATATTCCCTGATGCTTTATTGGGAATTCAGACCACTAAACTAATAGAGTCCAAATTGTAGGGTTGCTAAGCAATAAAATAAAATAAAATAAAACCCTGTTATTCTAGATTTGGTGGTATCAATGTATCATAGTCTGCTGGTTTTGAGTATCCCTGCCTCTGGCTTCTGAATAGTGGAGAACAAAATAAGACCAGTGAATATCATGAGTGTCACACCTTCCCTCACTTTTTCTTTTTATTTCTTTCTTTCCTTTTTCTCTTAGCTCCAAAATAAACTTCTTTGGTCAGAACAAAAAAATCTTTCATGTGATGTCAAGACAGTGAATAATCATTCAATATCCCACAGAAAGGCAGCCCCAGATCACAGACTGCATCTATTCCAGGAAGAAATCAGTGCGGCCCCCTCAATGATGGAAAGAGACCAATGCAATCAACTTGCCACCAGGTGGCTGGCTGGTCCTCCTGGAGGATGCTGCCACCCTGGGAGCTCAGTTTTGGTCTCCAATGTTGACATGTTGGGCATCCACAGTAGCAGCCAGATCAGACTTAGTGAGTGAGGGAACCACGCTGCAGAGCTAATGAATTCACACCCACCTTGTTAATGAGTACAAGGAAGAGAGACCAGGGAAAGATGCTAAACAACTCCCCCCTCCCATCATCTAGTCTAGATCACTGCAGTCTCCTCAGAAGCTTTGGCAAGCATCTCATGAACAGTAAATATTACCTGTATGCTGACCCTGTATACAGAGCTCTCCCTGTCCCCAAGCCTCACATCTGGACAGTACCAAGTTCATGACCATCCAGACAGAATTTTTTGCCATGACATCCAGTGCAGATCTACACTTCTGGCTACCTCTTGAGAGCTATCCATGGATAGGTTTCCCCTTTCCTATGGAATTCTAGGATCACCCCAGAAATCCATTCCAATCTGATGGAGAACCATCCTCAAATCAGAGGATCCAGTTTTTCTTTTTCTCTCATCAAATGATCATAAGTAACTTCCCATGAGCCTATAGACATGGGTTTGGGGGTAAACAGCCATGCAAAGGTCAGGAAGGCTGATACCAGCTTTCAGGAAATCTCTACGTACAAGAATCACAAGGAAGTCTCTCCCGATCACATAGCTAACTACAGCATCTGTTGCAGTCAGCTTTCTTGTTGCTGTGACAAAGAGCCCAACAGAAAGCAAGCTGATGGGAGGAAAGGGTTTACTTTGGCTCACAGACTCCAGGGGACGTTCCGAGATGGCAGGGAAAACGATGGCACTAGCAGAAGCTGGACATCAGCTCCTGACCAACATCAGGTGGACAGTAGCAGCAGGAGAGTGTGCCAAAACCCCCATAAACCCGCCCCCAACAATACACCTCCAACAAGGTTCCAGTTCCAAAATTGGCATCAGCTGGGGATCAAGCCTTCAGAACACAAGTTTATGGGAGACACCTGAATCAAACCACCACAGCATCCAAGAAAGTGCCTGGTACGGGACTGTCCAGAAGCAGTGATGGGCCCTGTAACCACTGGATGCAAAGGTCCACACACTTGCTCATGGCTACCTCAAAACCTCATGGGTTATCTTTCCCTTTTGGTTTCTAAATTTTATAAGAAATTTTCTAGCACAGGGACTTCTGAAAAGGGAATCTGGGAAATGCAGTTCTAAGAAATAGAAAGGGTGGGATCAGACAGGTGAGCAAACAGTTGTTTTTATTAAGAGCCTTTTGACAGATTAACAAAGTCTCAGCAAAGAATGGTTCATGAATCATGCAGCACCCGGAATTAAGGGAGATCCTTAGAGCTCAGTTGTGCTGTGTGGACAGAGTGTCTACAGGTAGAAATCAAGGGCAGAAATAGAGTTAATCAGGTTACAGTCTGAGGTTTGCCTTACTTGGACATAGGCTGATTGAAAGGCTGTGTATGATTGGATGATGCTTGGCTGCCTGTGATTGGCTGACAGTAACTCTTTGTTGCACTCCTAAATTGAGCTTTGGAGTGGTTTAAATACTGAGTTAGTCTGCAGTTCCTTAAAAAAAAAAATTGCATTGCCTTTAGTCCCAGCACTGGAGAGACAGAGGTAGGAGGATTGCTGTGAGTCCAAAGCCACCTTGAGACTACATAGTGAATTCCAGGTCAGCCTGGGCTAGAGCGAGACCCTACCTCGAAAAACAAAAACAACAACAAAATAGGCTCATGGGATGGAGAGAGATTCAGGCCAATGGCCTCTTGCATACGTAATTTTACTTGCTGAGAGACAGAGACTACAATGTGCTAAGTGAACACAAGCTGTATTCCTATGGCAAGACAGGACTGTAGAGAGCTAAGCTATCAGGTCTTGGCAGTCATGTGACCAGCTTCTCATTTGTCAACAAAGGAGTGCCCCACAGAGCAGGTGTACTTGTCCTGAGGTCATGTTCCCAACCATGGACTCTGTCAGGATTTGAACCCAACTCCCTTTCAATATTATTTCTGCCACTTAGGGTTGCAGTGTGAACTGTTCTGAAGTGTCAACAAAAAGATACATTGTTCCCTTCCAAACCCTGTGCTCCTAAATTCACTGACTGGATTTCACTCTCAAAAGTTACTGGGGATAATGCACACACCACACATTATCACGGATATTAACAAATCACTCCTCAAAGTCAAAACACTTTGTTTTCAGTGGGAGGAGACGTTGGGTTATGCAAACATCCCCATCTTCGGTTTTCTTTACGATTTCTTCTTCTAGTCTCTGTTTTAGGACCCAAATCCTTTGAAAGAATATACCTTCCTCTAAGGTCCACCCTGCCTTCCATTTAAATACACAAACCGATTATAATTCCACAACTGCCCATAAAACCTCCCCAAACCCTTCATCATGCCATACAACTACCCCAATGAGAACCACAGCCTTTACTGAAGTCACAAATCTTTTTTTTTGTTGTTGTTCCCACCACAAATCTGCTCCCAGGGATTCACCATCCATGCTTATTATCTGAGCCCAGATAAACATAAGCATAGGATATTACCACATCTAAAACCCAATCCTACTTTCATTGCCTGGGTTCCAATTAAGGCAACTTAATCCTTTTGGAGACAGAAAATTTGGAAGCATAGCTGTCCTTTGGTGATAAGAGTAGGTTTGTGATTTGGCCAGACCTAGGTGAAGAACAGAAAGGCTAGGCTCAATTCTGCTTTGCCAAGCACCTGTTCCCAGCAGCCCTTGGGAGGATTGAGAGGAGCCTATGGAGCAGCAGACAGGTAAGAAGCAGACTCCATGCCAGATCTGTGAAGACATTGTCACTCCTCTGCAAGAAACAAGGCTGACCTCACTGCAGAGTGTTAGGCCCAGTTCAGTCCCTTATTTTGCCCCTACCTATAAAGCTAAACCCTCCTTCCCACCTAGAAAGATGGACGACCTTATGTCAGTGACATGCGTGTGTGGACAGAGAGATGCCCCAGGGAGACCTCAGCTTCAGAGCAGGTGGGAGTAGATGAGGGCTGGGTGCCTCGAGCGGCCTACAGAAGCTCTGAATGCTGACCAGTTGGTGAGCTGCCTTTCTTCTCAAAGGCTGATGGGATGGCACCAAAGAGAGCTGGGAAAAGAGGCATGGGAGAGAGGAAGGGCTGGGCATTCCACCATCTGCATCAGCAGTGCCCTGGTAGGTTAAGAAACTTATTTCCTCACCCACAGAGACAAAGTCATGGATCAGGGTGAACTTGAACGTGCTGAGTTTGGTTTTTGCTGGACGCATCTCCCTGTTTCCCTTTGCAGAAACCACCTCTCAGGCCACACGGTTCCTGGAATCAGGCTGAACCCAGGGTGTTGTGGAGTGTCTGCCAAGCTTTAATCTGGATTTAGTCAGAACTTGTCCATTTCCCAATAGAACAAACACCAAAATAGACAGAATTTCACAACTCTCTAACTGACAGGAAGATTAAAAAAAAAATTCCTGTTTGGCTTAAAATGGTTTTGCAGTAAGAGGCTCCAGAGAGTTCTTGAAGAGATTGGCATTGGCCATGCGTAGGCCAGGAAGCTTGCTTTCCAATTATTTGACATCCGCTTCCAACACTTCCAGGGCAAATTCATGCATCTCATTTACATGGAATTCATTTTAGCACATTTTGATGACTGCTTTATTATTCTCTTTTTGATCCCCAACTTTCAATAATGGAGGTTGATTATCTTAAGTAACTCTTGGGTTGAGAAGCAACCTTTATTCTCCGTTACTTCTACACCTTTATCTCCACAAACGACCCCTCCCAAACAGCCACATATAAATAATTCTTATCAACACTCCTATTAATGATAAGAAATATTTCATACAACATCGTCAAAACTTGGAAAGAACCTGTCAGTCATAGAAAGGTGATTCTCACGCTTGCTCAGAAAAAGAAATTTTTTTTCCACACCCACCATTACTCTTGTCGTGACACTGAACTTTTCGATTTAATTTTCAATAAACTAGTTTTGGTTTCCTGGATTAGCAGTGTCTATCACAATAATCAAACATGTTCATAGACTTTGATATTGAGTCAAAGGTTGAAAATAGGCATAGACGTGGGGGAAAATGGACCAGGCAAGAGAAGATAAAAGAATTCACACAGGAGAATCGCAAGACAACACCTCCTCTCTTCTCAGTGTCCTCCAGTGTTTTATTCCAGAATCATGTGGCCTTCCGGAGGGTTTGGACTCAGATAGAAATGGCAGGTTAGATATCTCTGGAGCACATAGCCTTTCCAAGGGCAAAGAGATCAAGTGACCCAGCCTCAGAAAGGCTGACCCTTATCATCGAAATGGTCACAGCCCTTCAAATCCTAATTTCTGAATTTGTTATCCATGACCTGTGTTGTTCCCATCTGCAGATCACCCCTGAAGTCTTAAAGTTTTTTTTAATAACCTAACTTCCCTGTGCTCATTGAACCACATGGAATTTTGCACCATGTAGGGAGAACTCCCCATTGAGAGGGAATTACCAACTTCACACAGAGAGGTTAAAGACCAAGGGAAAGGCTAATGATTCCTGCAATCTCTTTCATGCCCAGACTCTCGAATGAAGACTGGAGGAGTGAGCAAATGTTGAGCCATGCCAGACAGGTGAAAAATGAGCTGTGAACACCCCCCTTCTGGAGGAGGCCAGGCCTCTGGTTAAATCCTGATGGCACAGTAGATGCAGGCACAGGAGGACACTTGCCCCACTAACCCCTCAGGAGAAAACTGTCCATGTATAACATCAGCACCTCATTAGAGCTTCGGTTCATTTATTAAATAGTGAGCACATCAGATGGTTCTCTTTGGTGTGGAAGAGAAGAGTCGTTGTTCTTGGAGGGGGGGATGCTGCGGCGTATCCTCCTGAGAAAGTCCAGTTGGCCGTGCTAATTACTAACAGATTTCTCACACACTGTTATTTCTTCATCTGCCCAGGAAGTACATGCTGCTCCATAGGAGATGTGGGACAGAACTTCGTTGCTAGGAGTCTTAATGATATTAGCAATTAATTATTCACACCAGTAAAAGGAAAGACACTTAATGAGTTGCCCAGCAATGGAACCTACCCTAGGAAGCAGAACAAAATGGAAAGGAAACCTGGAAACTCCCTGGTCACTTACTTGGTCCATCCACTGATCTTTAGGTGGGATCGTGTTCTATGACAGGGCCAGAAAGGACCTAGACTAAGTACCCCTCCAATCCCACTGACAGATAATGGGAAACTTACACAAGGCAGAAAGAAAGTGATTGAGGCTGCGTTCCTAACTATGGGATAGCATTCTAGGAATTCAGGGATTTCTAGGAATTCTAGGTGCTGCTATGAACTCCTTGACTCCTGACAACTCTGTCAAACAGATGCTTGACAAGAAAACTTGGCTGCTTCCCACATACACCAGCCATGCCAGCACTGTCTTCTCATCTGGAAACTCACGTCAGACAACCCTCCCCTGTGTAAGTGTCTACAGCCTGTGGACTTCCCCAGACACAGTTTCCTGACCTAGCACGCGTCTGTACTCAAGAGGAAGCACCCACAATGAGTTCTCCACATAGAATTTCCAACCTGTCTGAGGAGTGTTGAAGCCACTAGAAGGAAGAAACCAGGTTAGGCAAGAGATAAATGTGTGGCTTTTGTGATGCATTAGAAACTCTCTAGATTCAGTGGTCTACAACATTTACACTTTTTATATTTTTATTTCTTTGCAAGCACAGAGGGTTAGAGAGAAGAGAGACAGACAGAGAATGGGTGCACCAGGGCCTCCAGTCCCCTGCCAACAAACTCCAGAAGCATGCATCTGGCTTTACATGGGTCCTGGGGAAATGAACCCAGGTCCTTAGGCTTTGCAGGCAAGTGCCTTAACCATCTCTCCAGCCCTTAATTAAACAAAAAGAAAAACCAATTTGAGCAGAAGTACCTTATGTGGTTAGATAATGTTGGTCCCAGAAGCCATCGATTATTAAAGGAAATTTCCAGTGTCAAGGATGGATAGATATCTCCCAGTTAGCTGCTGGTCAGAGAAGCCCCTGAGGCTCACCAACAACACAGACTATTGACAGTACTTTTGGTAGCTCTCCGAAACTAGATGATAAGACCTTACTGCTGAAGACAGTACTGAGATCAAGTTGGAAATGTTCTGGAAGCTTCCTCCCTGCTAGGTAGCTTTCATAGCGCTAGAAGGTATTACACAGACTCTTGGAAGGGTGGAGTCATCAACAGTCTTATTCAGCAGTGGACCTTGCAATTCTACACAACCGACCATCCAGGCAAAAAAAAAAAAAAAAATGTCCACTGTGGCAATAGTTAACTACTCCCTGACTGGATTTGAGACCCATTCCATGGAAATGAATTCATGCCTGGTTACTGAAAACCTAATCAGAAGCCAGTGGCATATATTACACCCACCAAACTTCCTCCTAAAGATTTATGTCTATACCCATATATTAAAGCTATTCTCCCTTTTGGTTCGAGAAGCTTCTCTCATCTGACACCAATGACCACTGGGCAGGTTAAAAAATTCATTTAAGTGCTGAGAAGTTTAGCACTGAAATGTCTCCATCACACCCTCCAAGGCTCAGGGACCATCGCAGATGAGGTGGTGGGAAAAATGTAAGAGCCAAAGAAAGAGGAGGATTCCTTTGTAATACTGTCTTCTGGACACAATGTGACAATGGTGTTTGTGATGTCACAGTGGCTGACACTACCTACATAAAGAAGAGGGAAAATAATGACATCAAAATAGAAGACAGACAAGTTGGAAAGAAGGGACTCAATGGGGGGGGGATAGAGGAGAGGGAAAGGGGGAGCTGGTCAAAGGGGATGATGGTGATTGAATATTTTCTATATGTGTGGAGTTTGTCAAGAAAAAGTTAAAGAAAAAGAGTGGGTGGCTGGGGAAGTCAGAGGCCCTAGAAGGGAAGCTACTAGTGCTACTGTTGAATGGATAAGTGGTACCCATCA
The DNA here is from genome assembly GCA_004024765.1 of Zapus hudsonius. Taxonomy (NCBI): domain Eukaryota; kingdom Metazoa; phylum Chordata; class Mammalia; order Rodentia; family Dipodidae; genus Zapus; species Zapus hudsonius. Next base: position 60,963 of record PVHP010003883.1, on the reverse strand, counting down.
AGTCGCCCTCTTAAATTTTATATTTATGCACAGAAATTAGTGTTTCTCTCACCTTTGGTCAGTGAAGTTTCTTTTTGCAGTTGGTGGTGACGAAGGGAGAAACACAAAGCTCAGCAAAGTCCTGAGAAAAAGTGACTGTTGAGTGCTCAGTGCCAGATAAGATGTCTCCATTACCCCTCCAAGGCTTAGGAAACATTGCAAAGGAAAAGGAGGAAAGGATGTCACAGCCAGAGGATGGGGAGGAGTGCTGTGGTGTGCTGTTTTCCAGGCATGGCTGTTGCATTTATGATCTCACAGAAAATGTTAGACTTGCATAATGTTGGACCTATCAACATTCCATCAAAGGAGCCAAAGAGGGTGTGAGTACCCCTATTATGATGTGAAAGAGGGTGTGAGTACCCCTATTATGAGGTGAAAGAGGGTGTGAGTACCCCTCTTATGAGGTGAAAGAAGGTGTGAGTACCCCTCTTAGGACATGAAAGAAGGTGTGAGTACCCCTCTTAGGACATGAAAGGGGGTTGAGTACCCCTGTTATGAGGTGAAAGAGGGTGTGAGACCCCTCTTATGGAGTGGTGGAGGCATTTCTTCAGTGGTGGATCCACTGGTAATTTGCATATATTCCCCCCTCATGCTCATACAAGCAACCCTAATCCAACATGGTAGGGCACACTTACATCCAAGGGAAAATACACCTAAGAGGGACTATTTGGGAAGAAAGAGTTCAGTAGGAGGGAAGTAGGGAGGGCAAGAGAAAGTATTGGGACTACAATGAAAATACATTATATACGTGTATAAAAATTGTTAATAAATAAAATTTTAAATTTTAAATTCTTTACTTTGAAGCTGGGGAGGGAGATTGCTCAGTTGGTAAAGTGCTTGCTGTGCAAGCATAAGGAAGGACTTGGGTTCCGATCCCTAGCATGCACATGAGATGGGAGGTCTGGAGGCATGCACCTGTAGTCTGCAGACATGTACCTGTAGTCTGGAGGCATGCACCTGTAGTCTGGAGGCATGCACCTATAGTCTGGAGGCATGCACATGAAATGGAAGGCCTGGAGGCATGCACCTGTAGTCTGCAGACATGCATCTATAGTCTGCAGGCATGCACCTGTAATCTCCGGCCTGGCAAGACAAAGAAGGAAGAATCCCCAAGACTTGCAGCTAGCTAGTCTAGCCAAGTATGTGAGTACCAGGTTCACAAAAAGACCATGTCTCAAAAAAATGGTGGAGGGCTGGAGAGATGGCTCAGAGGTTAAGGCGTTTGACTGCAAAGCAAAATGACCTGATTTTGATTCCCCAGCACCCATGTAAAGCCAGCTACACAAAGTGGCAGGTGTCTGGAGTTCATTTGTAGTGGCTGGAGGGCCTGGTGTGCCCATTCTCTCTGTCTGACTTTCTCTCAAGTAAATAAATAAATAAAATATTGTTAAACAAGAATTTATTTTTAAAAATAGTGAAAAACAATTGAGGAAGACATGCCTGACTGACATTGACCTCTGGCCTCCACATGTTGCACACAAGTGCATGTACACACGCACATACACACACACACACACACACAAATTGAAACACTTCCAACTGTGAAGAAGTCAATTCTTTGTGTTTGTTTTCCAAGCCTATGACTTAGAATCATCCCACAAACTTAGGATGCAACTTAAACCACTCAGCACACAGAGCCACCCATAGACAGCTTGGTCATAGTCTCATATATATATGAGAGAGAGAGACAGAGGTAGACAGACAGAGAATATGGGCGCACCAGGGCCTCCAAGCCACTGCAAATGAACTCCAGACACATGCGCCCTCTTGTGTATCTAGCTGTATATGGGCACGGGGGAATCAAACTCTGGTCCTTCTGCATTGCAGGCAAATGCCTTAATCTCTAAACCATCTCTTCAGCCCTCTTCATAGTCTCTTAACTTCCAAAAATGTTCCTGCTGGCATCAGGAGAGCAGACTAGACAAGGAAGGGGTGGTTGGAATGAGAAGAGGGAACAGGATACAAAACAAAATTAAAAAGCCAACCCAATAGGTTGGGGGGTCAGGGAAAAAGTATCCTAAAGGTCAGCAGAAGAGCTGAATAGTCATGCAAAAAAAAAAAAAGAAAAGAAAAGAAAAGATCCTGTTTAGGTGGAGTCATCCCAAATTTGTCTTGTGTTTGAAGACAGAAATATAAATATATAAATACGTGTATACACATATGCAAGTATGTAAATGCATGTGTATCTGAGTTCTAGGTCTGAACTATCTGGCTCATGGGTTTATTTCCTATGAAAACTATTCGGGGAAATAATCTATTTTTATTAAAGGTTACTAAACAGCTTGTTTGTGCCATTTCAGCCCCCTGAATATCAAGCAATGCTTTACAATCCGGAGGAAAATAAAGGAGAGGTAGAGCTGGGAAAGCCGTGGGGAAGAAAGGAACAAAAGCCTCTTTTGTAACACATAGGAGATATTGTCAACATTTTCAACTCCACCAAGAGAAAGATAACACGAAGCTTCTCCAGTTAGGATGGGCCGCACTCTCAGCAGACCCATCCTACAGTGAAAATATCACACTTTCTAACTGCGCTTAACACACCTAACAGCACACATTACAACGGAGCAACAGATTGCAATACAGAGAGTTAGTTATGGCCCTCAGGACCGACTGGCTGAATGAGGCTCAAAGCTCACTGGTGCCCACCTAGAATTGTGAGTCAGTGCCACCCTGCATATTGCTAGCCCAGGAGTCACCACAGTGCTGAGACGAAGTGACAGTGGAGTGTTCAGCACTGGGACATCCCTATCCCACTTCCCAAGGCTCAGGGTCCATTGTGGAAGAGGTGGTGGAAAGATTGTAAGAGCCAAAGGAAGGGCAGGACTGCTCACAACGCAAACTTCCAGACGTAAAATGGCCTTGATATTCATGATTTCACAGTGCCTTTTAATACCTACACATAATGGGAGGAAAAGATGATGACACCGAAACAAAACAGAGACTGAGAGGGGAGGAGATATGAGGGAGGGTGGGGAGGGAATCATAATGGTTTATTGTCTATAATTATGGAAGCTATCAATAAAGTTTTTTAAATTTTTGAAGTATGAGCCAATGGTGGTTTATGCCTTTAATCCCAGCACTCAGGAGGCTGAGGCAGGAGAATCACTATGAGTTCAAGACCAAGTTGGTCTTCAGAGTAAGTTCTAAATCAGGCTGAGCTTGAGCAAGTCCCTGGCTCAAATAAGCAAACAAATAAAAATTGAAGTGTTTAGCATTAGTCAAAAAAAATCCATCAAACCCTGGTAAATTGGACACTATTTGTAAAGAATTTGAAACGTGGGGTTTAGGTATCATTTCATACCCTTCCTCACCCTTCCTGTGGCTCCCCAACTCCGAGAAGCTGTGGGAAACAGAGGAATCACTGAAGCTGTCTGGAGCCCTAATGTGGACTTGCAGGGTTTACTCACAGAAAGAAAATAATATGCATGAAAGAGAGAGAGATAAACAGTCTGGAAAGAATAAGTTAAAGTTTAGGAAGACCCGCTCAGAGCTTTTGGGAGGTGGACCCTTGCTGGAGGAGGTGTGTTGGTGAGGGCAGGCTTTGACGTTGATTAGTCCAGTTGTATGAGGTGTTCATAGCCAGCTCACTTTTGCTGCTTCCTTCCAGATCATGTGACAAGATATGATACCCTGCTGTCTATACCTACCTTGTTCTTCCCTCCATGAAGCAAACTTCCCCTGATACTGTTAGCTAAAACAAACCTTTACTTTCCATAAGCGGCTTCTGGTCATGTGTTTTTAACCCAGCAACAAGAAGGAAACTGCAACATGGGTGAATAACCAGGTCAGGAATAACGGCGTGACCATGTCTCCTAAAAGAGAGAACTGATCTATTTTCCACTGATCTGTAAGGTCACAAGATCTGATGGCTTGCATACAGAACAGACATTAACAGAACCATAGTGGACAGAAGAGCTGAGGGAAGGACAGCCAGATCCAGGTGGTGCGTTATGAGTCCTTAGATCAAAGTGACTATGAAAGGTAACCTATCTGCTCTGCTGCATGACATATACATCTCCTCTCATTTATCTTACCATACGTACTCATCACCTGTCATGGTTTGATCCAGGTGTCCCCCACAAACAATTGAATGTGTTCTGATAGATCGATCCTCAGCTGATGGCAGTTTGGGTTATAAGCCAGCTTCCCCTTGCCAGTATTTGGCACACCTTCCTGCCACTGCTTGCAGTGCTGTGGCAGAGGTGATGTCCAGTCCTCTGCTCATGCCATCGTTTTTCCTGCCAGAATGGAGTCTCCCCTCGAGTCTGTAAGCCAAATAAACCCATTCCTCTACAAGCCACTTTTGCTTGGGTTCTTTCTGCACAGCAATTAAGAAGCTGACCACAACATCACCCAATGCCTAGATTGTCTTCTGCTCCAAAACATTCCCCAAGGCAAAAGGAATGAGCTTGTCAAATTGAAGATCAGGACATAAAAGATCACGAGGCCTGAAGGCCAAGTCAAGTGTTTGGCCATGAGCCTCCACTCCTTTCTTAGACATCACTGACATCACTCTCTGCTCATGTATGACTTTCCCTTCTCAGGTAGCTTCATGCAGCTCCGACACACCTACACAAACAAGGCTCCCTCTCAACTTTCACAGCGTGATTATCTGTTGGACTAATCCTGGGCCATCATTACCTAGACTTTTCGTCTTGTTCATAATCTGGGACACGTCAACTTGCCAAATAGACACTAAGAACTTTAAAGATGGGAACGTGTTTTGATACTATGTCCACATGACGCACAACACACTGAACAATATCTGCATATCACATGCTACAAATACTCAAATTGGTTTTTATTGAATTGGACCAAAGAAGTACAAGAAGAGAGGGGTGATCCAGCTGCCAGACGGCTAAATGATAAAATGGAGAGAGAGAGATGTGAAGCTAAACCTTGTGGTACCTTCAGGATTGGCTTTGTAAACTGATAGAAATTTTCTTTTCAAGAAAGGTAGCGGGCAGTGTAGACATGCATACCCTACATGCACAGTGGTCTATTTGCTTGTTTTTTAATATTTTATTAATTTATTTATTTACAAGCAGAGAGATACAAAGAGAGAGAGAGAGAGAATTGGCATGCCAGGGCCTTCAGCCACTGCAAACGAACTCCAGATACATGTGCCACTTTGTGCACTGCCTTTATGTGGGTCCTGGGGAATCAAACCCAGGTCCTTCAGCTCTGGAGACAAGCACTTTAACTTCTAAGCCATCTCTCCAGCCCTTGTTTTCTTTTTAATAAAATCTTTTCAAGATCTAAACCCCAATCCAAGTTTTAATTTCATAAAATATTCCCAGAAGTGCTTTCTTAATCATAATAAATTATCCAAAACATATTTTCATAGTTTACTTTTCATGTTTTATTCATGAGTTCACAAAAAAATAAACTTAGTAACAACTATTTTGTCAAATATCTACTATGTGCTAGACATTACCAGACATAGAGAGGTGCTTTGCATAAATTATTTCCATATCTTAAAAGAATTTGCAAAGTATATATTATTTCTGATGCTTTAAAATAAGGAAGGAAGACCTTGAGGAAGTTAAGTGGGAATTCTGAGAAATCAGACAATCAAATAACTGTACCCACTCAAACTCACAGAAATGTGAGCTAATGTGAAATCAACATCTATTAAGCTGCTGAGTGGATAATTCTCTGAGACAAAACCAAGGACCCAAAATTAGTAAAGAGTCTGAATCCAGAGGCGTATGGAAAATAAGAAAATGAGCTCAAATCACAGCAGCCTAAGTCCTACTAGGGTTAATCATCTAGTATTTTAACTGGTTCTTATCTAGATCCTTTGGACTTTATGTCCAGACAGACAGAACCAACAAATGAGGTAACAGTTAAAATATTAGTTGATTAACACTACTAGTACTAAGGGAACTAAAAGTCAAAACAATGATATCCCATTTCAAGCTTTCCAACTGGGAAAGCCTTAAAATTTAATTATCAACCGTTATTAAAAAAATGGTAAGCTTCTTACATATGCTTTAGAAGTATAAATTGCTATAATCATTTTGGATAACTATTTGACAAAATTTAGTAAAATTGAAGACCTTCATACCTTCTACCTAGCAACGTTATGTCTAGATATGAATTTTTGAGAAACTATGTGACATATGTTTGGATTTATGTTCAGAATATACTCCCCTCATATTAACCAGGATCCTTGAAAGCGTCAACTCAAAAGCCTAACTAGGGCTAGAGAGATTGCTCAGTGGTTAAGTATTTGCCTGAAAAGCAGAAGGAACAGAGTTTGATTCTCCAGTATCCACGTAAAGCCAGATGCACAAGGTAGTGTATGTGTCTGAAGTTCATTTGCAGTGGCTGGAGGCCTTGGTGCACCCATTCTCTCTGCCTCTTTCTCTCACATAAATAAGTAAAACCGTAATTTTAAAAAGCTTAACTAACTACCAGAATGGGGAAATGACAGGGAAACTTTTTTTCGTATTATCTTGGCACTGGTACAGATACAGTTTACTCCAAGAACTTGCAATCAGAAATGTGTCTCTACAAATGTACAGAATATGTTTTCACCACTATCAGTCTCTAAAAAAATATAGAGAAAATTTGTTTCTTGCATGTCCCTCCATGGCCCCCAGAAACGAAAAGGAATCTTCGTAGATAGACATGTTTTCAAATTAGATCTCCCAGAATTCAAATAGAAAAAGTACTTCTGAATTAGCTTATAATCCAAAATGCTAAAACATAGAAAGAAATATCTGCAATAAGTGAGTCAGAGTATAAAACTAACAGAAGAAATAGATTCCTCATATAATATCCAAATGATGGAATTATCATAGAAACCACAAAGTAAATATTTTTAAATTGCTACTGATAAAAGAAGCAATCAAAAAGAAAAAACACTATAAATAACAAAAACTTTGAAAATTACAGAATAGAAGGTCCATGAATAGAAACTTAGTGATTTAAATAAAACTAGGTCAACAAAAGGCAGTAGGGTTTTATTTTGGAAGCTTGGTGATGAGTCCCCAGGGACTTGTTGTTGTATTCTCTGTGCCTCGTGTGTGTGTTCCAGAAATGTTATAATTAAGCTCAATGACCACATACAAAGCTTAGACATAACTGAAGAGAGAATTAATGAACGTGGAAGTATTCATGAAGAAGTAACACATAATTAAATTTTTAGAACCAAAGAAGTGAAAAATATAAAACATCCCAACATGTGTCTAATATCATATACTGACTACGGAGATCAGAGCAGAGGGCTTCCAGGTACAGAAGAAAGGGCAGAACAGGTAAAAATAAATTCATACCTAGAAACCCAAGGTAAAGCTCCAAAACTCTACAAGAAGTTTTCAAGCATCAGAAAGAAAACCCAAACCATCTACACAGGTATGATAACACTAAACCAGCAAAACTTGATTTTCCAACAGCTGCAATATAGACAGAAAAAAATAAACAGAAACAGCATAGAAATACTGGGATAAAAAGTCAACTCTAAGTTCTGTACCTACCTATGCCAGAGTGAAATAAAGGTTGTTTTAGGCAAAGTACGTCAGAACATTTTACACCAGCAAACAGGTGCACAAACACACACGCGCGCGCGTGCGCGCGCGCGCGCACACACACACACACACACACACACACACACACACACACACAGAAAACACACTTTAAGAATGAATAATTTTCATCTCAAATGATAAGGCTGAAATATGTGCAAGAATGTGGAGCCAATAAAACTGTTCAAAATGTGGTTAGCCGAGCTACGTGTTAACTATAAAATAATGATGATAATTGATGACCAAAAACCAGATGATTTTTAAATATCAAACAATGGCATGGGAAAAGGAAGAGAAGAAAAAGATTCTAAGCTTCTCCTGCCATCAGGAGAACTTGGGGAAACTTTAAAGAACACAGGCAAGATTTTTGTTAAGCCAAACACACATGCTGAAATGTTCAGGGTAACCTTTAAGAGACGAAAGCAGAAGGCATGCATTTCAAATAGTATAAAAGGGAAAAGTAGTAAAAATAACAATCAACAGAAGGCGGTAAAAAGAGGAAAACGCCTCAAAGAGGCAGAATCAGTAAGAAAGTACGAAAATGAGACAATTTAAACCGATTATCTCATTAATCACAATAGACCTATGTGAATTTTATGTGGTGATTGAAAAAAACAAAGAAATTTTAAAAATAAATTTAATCCCAAACCATGTTGTTTCTAGGGATATATAACTTAGAAGAATCCATACCAAAAGACAAAAGAATCGATGGTCAACCCTAGTCGTACTTAGGGAAATGAAGGCAAAGCAATGTTATCTCATTTCACAGCTATCCAACTGGGAAAACTAAAATTCAATTACCAACTGTTCAACCTTCTTATAGAGTTGGTAGAAGTATCAATCTGTATAATTATTTAGCAATAATAGGCATATAGGCTAGAGAAATTATTATGTAATACATATGTGTGTGTTATTTCCAAAACTATAGTCCACATTATAGTATTAAAAAGACTATAAACAGAATTATGCATCAGAAGGGGCACGCAGTGACAGGGCAACCAATAATAGAACTGGGGGAAATGACAGCTACATGGGTAATGACAAAGTCCAGAAGCCACGTCGCAGGGCAAAGGCAAGCTTCAAGGTCACAGGAGATGACTACAGGTGCTTATAAAACTTTTGCAAAAGTGATAAATGCCAAGTTCAGGATAGAAAAGAAGATAAGGCAGCACACACACAAATACAAACTTCTCACATTAAACACACGGTAGGTGATATGTCCATGGACTTTATTGTATCCCAAATATTTTATATTTTAAAAACGTATACAGGCTGGGGAGGTGACCAAAGCGTTGCTTCGCAAGTGTGAGGACCCGAGTTCAATCCCCAGCACTCACATAAAGAAGCCTGGTGTGGTTGTACATGTGTGTAACTCCAGCACTAAGGAGTGGGGCAGAGTCAGGAGGATCAGTAGGGCTCCCTGGTCAGCCAATCTACCTTAAAAATGACAAGCTCTTGGTTCAGAGACAAACTCTACCTAAAGGGAATAAGACAAAAGAGGAATAGAAGAAGACACCCTCCTCTCCTGGCCTCCGTGTGTATAAAACCATACAGCACACATACCACATGCACACACATGCACACACACCCCAAAATAAAAAATAAAAACAAATTTTAAAATACAATAATTATAATTCAGGTGTAGTTGGCTTATGAATGAACTATGTCTCAGCAACTCTTTCTAAAAAGAATAAAATGAGCAAACCAGAGAGTAGAGAAAGAGAGGAGAATGAGAGGAGAAAGTTCCAGAACCATATGGCTGATAGGTGCCTGGATGGATCCATTAAAGCAGGCAGTTGGCTTCAGACCTGCTCCGTGTCTATTCTGCAAGCTGGCATGGCCAGTCAATTTAAACAACCTTTTGCATTTGGAGGGGCTGACCCTCATAATCTCCTCTTATCAATTCGTGAACATACTTTGATTCTTGACTCATTCTTCGTCCTTCCTAACCATGAAACTCAGAGGTAGGAGGGAGGACTTTGGTAAAAGAGGAATATGCTATGAATTTTAATGGGTAAAGGCAGGTTGGGAGTATCCTCGGGATGCCCCCTTTTTATAATTTATGTGAAAATTTTAATTCTTCGCTGTGGAATTATATTAATTGTGCCCCCAACTAATTATTCAGTACATTAAGAAGACTTTTTCAAGTCCTCTCTCTGATCCTACAATGATACTGACAGTTGCATGATCTGGAAAAATGGTAAGAGTTGGTGATATTTAGGACACCGAGTGGGAGCATTATATATACATCATGCAAACTTAGAAATGGAGAACTGAGCCCAAAGGCTTTAAAAATAAAGAAGAGATTGAACATTTAAAAAAAACGCAAACTATATATAAACCGAGATATACTCATCCAAGGAAAAATTATTCCAAAGCACAAATATTCATTGAGAATGAAAAACGGGCTGAAAGGGACTAGTGAATGATAGTAAGAGTGAATGTTGATGATAAATGTGAATAAGATAGGAAATCTCAGTATGATATTCCAACAAAAAGGCAATTGCTTCTTTTTCTGATTACATAAGAAAAAAAGAACTATGTCCCAGAAGAAGCAAAAGATCGTTTATCTTTTAAAAAGTGATTAAATGGTACCTAGAATGCACATTGCATTTGAGGCAACATGGGAACTATTAATATAAAAAAGAATGTGAGGCCTGTTTACTCTGCCCCAGACATAGTGTCCACTGTGGGCCAGCTCTGTGCTCTGTCAATGGAATGATGAGCTTCCTTCAGGCTAGTTTGCTTTTACTGCTGAGCAGGACTCAAAGGAAAAGGCATTCATTCACTTTCCTATTTCTGCACCTTGTCGGGAGTGAAAAGTCTCCCCAAGTAAATGACACAACCCACCCTAATTTACTTCTAATCTCAGGAGTTTACCAGTTGGTGGATTTAGGACACGAGTGACTTCTGCAGTTGCAGCCTTCATCTCCCTGCCTTTGTCAAGATGGCTCAGAAACACAGAGTGGGGGTTACAGACAGCTCCTTTCCTCTTGGAACAGACACTACGGTGGGCTTGGAAAGCTGCCTAATAGCTCTTCCCCCAGTCTCTGTGCTGTTGCTAGAATTTGCTATTTCAAGTCAAACTGCTCCTCCACCAGGCATTCCACCTCACCCCCAAATTCTATGGGGAAAGGTAAAAAGTTTCAATATGCCTCTAACCAATGGCATCATTCCATTTCTATTGGGAATCTTCCTCTCAGCCTCTACGCAAAGAGCAGCATGGGACATTAGACATTACGATCTCGAAGATAATGGAGGGAACTACCCAACAAAGCCTCCTCATGAACATGGAGATAACGGTACACTGACGACTGAAGAAACCCAAACCTTGCACAGATACAATATGAAGTGGACCTCTGCGAGAGCAGTGATCGGCTTGGATCACAATTAGACCAATGAAGAGCCATGTGGCACTTGAGTTGAATAGATCCAAGGGTCTAGTTGGCTTCTAAAATTAACAATAAATAAGACTTCATATACCTATCATATACCTAATACTAACAATACACCAGGTGCCGTGCTAAGCACCTGACAGATTCTCATTCACTTAATTGTTCGACCACAACCTGATTATGGTTCTCTCCATTTCAGAGATTATATACACAGCAGAGAGAGAGGAATAAACTGGTGAAAGGCCACTGTGGTAGTACTGTTACAGAAGACTGGAACCCAAGCAGGCTGAGGAAGCGACCTGTGACCAGTTACATGAAACTGCGTGGGACACTGCAGTGAACAATATCAGGATTCAAGAGCCACAAAGATGATGAAAGAAGTGTTTGAAATACAGTTGACAACATTAAGAACATCAACTTATTAATGCTCAATTAAAATAAGTATTCTAGGGCCCTGGCTTCTGAATATATACACTTACATGCACACCCATCTGCATACATGTGTGCAAATCATATGTACACATACTACAGAGGAGAGAGAGAGAGAGAGAGAGAGAGAGAGAGAGAGAGAGAGAATGCCCTGGTGAAGAAAGAGATGGAAGAAGAAACTACTTGTATTTTTATTCTGTTGAAACTATTATATTCCAGAAATTTATTAGAATTGGATATGTGGATTTGGAGACAGTCAGGCAATTTATATGAATTGTCCCAATGATAGAATTTCCAATTCAACATAGGCTTACTCTTGTTGGCATATGCATTATATGAACTTTCTCTTGGGAGATATAAACCAATGCCTGCTTATACCATAGAGGGCACCAAGGACAAAACAAAGTATCTGTGATGGTTAGGTTTTGTTGTCAACTTGATCTTTTTAATTATCTTTGGTGGGTCTCAGGATGTTTACAGGAAGGCAGCTACTCAGTAGGGGGCAGGATGTAAGGAAGCTCAGGGGAGCTAGAAATGAACATCCCTTCCTGGGAGGGTAGCGCAGGAAGGAAATTACAGAGACTCAGGAAGTCAACAAGTCTGGGAAAGGATTGCAAGACCCTGCACTAAGGCTATTTAAAGGGGAGAAATCTCTCTCTCCCCACTGCCTATTTTGTTGGTGTGTGTATGGTATTGGTGATGGGGTTCTCTCTCTACTTGGACCTGTGAAATGGGGCCAGCCTCCTTTACCATAATGGAACTTCCCCTGGACCTGTAGCTTCAAAAAATCCTTTCCTCCCATAAAATGTGCCTGGTTTGGAGGTACATCCCAGCAGCATGTAGCTGACTATGACAGTAACCATTCTACTAAGTCTAGCTTCGTGAACCAATAAGTTTATTGAGCTTACTTACAGGAGCTTAGGGTCAACCAAAGCACCATGATGGGTGCCGCATCACAGTCTTACCGCAGTATGGATCATGACATCCCAATAGCTGTGTAGTTAGAGGTCTCCTTCAGTTAACTTTCTGCCAACAACCCACGTCCATAAATTCAGACCCCACCCATGCAGGAAGGGCCCATGTCCACATGCTCAGACCCCACCCATGCAGGAAGGACCTCGTTCATATGAATAAGCTCATGAAAACAGCTGTTCACTCTGCTGGCCTCCAAGTAGCCTCAGGCCCCTGTCCTTGACATAAGATGTTCCTGTTTCCCTGTGGCTATACTCCTGGGCTCAGTTCCACCTGCTCTCATCTCTGCCCATTTACCCCTCACAGTTTCCATCGTTGTCCAGCCCCTGCAGACTGCTGGACTCTCCGTTCCCTGTCCAGAGCCATCTACACGCTCTGCAGCCAAGAGCTATTCCAGTCCCAACACTGCCCACGCCAGGCTCTGCAACCCCTTGGGACCGTCAATAATAAAATCAGGCCAGATGAACAGGCACTGTGAAGCTCCAAGTTTCTCCACTTCCCAGGCTGTATGGAAAGAATTGAAATCTTCCCATCTGTACAGTGATGATCTAGTAGACAGAATAAAAACTCTTAAAATTCCAGAACTCAGCTGGTCCCATCTTCCTCTTTGAATCTGGAGAGAAATGTGATGTGTGTGTGGTATTATGTATGCTGTATGCATGTGTGTGTGTGCATGAATTCTCTATGTAGGTGTGGGTGGTGTATGCATGTGAGTGTACAAAAATGCATGAATTGTGTATGTGTGTGTAGGTGTGTGGGTGGTGTATGCATGTGTGTATGCAAAAATGTGTCAATTGTGTGGGTGTGGGTGTGGGTGTGGGTGGGTGGGTGTGTGGAGGGGGGATATGTATGTGCATTTGGAGGCCAGAGGAGAATTTCCCGTGTTCTCTTTCCCATCCATCTGCATGCTTCCTTGAAACAGTGTCTCTTTCTCAAGACAAGCTGCTACATTTTGTCCAGCAAGCTCCAGGGACTCTCTCTTGTCTGGTCTCCACCACTCCTCCCATGCCCGCTGACCAAGTTACAGACATGGTTATACTCAGATTTTGATGTGGGTCAAGCTGGGGCCATCTCGGAGCCTCCAAGGCCCTCAAGGTTATGTGGCAAGCACTCTTAACTGCTGACCCTGAGATCATCTTCTGGCACCTCCAGCTACCTGGCCCGGTGCTACAGGTTTGGCTCCTAACAGTTTCCTGAGGTATTGGTTGATTATTCTTTTAAAAAAGGGAAATTGTTGCATCCTTTGTATTTACACACACGGTGGAGCTTATTACGAGTGTTCACAAGGAAGGTAAAATCATAAGCAGGCCTTGTATTTTCTGCTCTCTTTTAATCATGGTAATTTTGATATACTAATATTATCCTCTTCTGGAAGTAAACGAGAACTAATCTCCTCATATACTGCCAGCAATTAAAGAAACCTGGGGTGATTCTTAGATCTTTAGATGAGAAAGCCAGCTGTTGAACCATTTCTCAGCAACTCCCCGCCTTTCCCCCATTTCCCAGCCCCCATTCTTTATCTAAAGCAGAACTGTAGGCACAGCTGGGGGACTTAGTAGAGATTCTGGTACCTTCTACAAAGCAGGGTTTCTTCCCCTTTAATACGCACAGAATTCCTCACCTTAGGGAGTTTTCCCTAAAGTCTGGAAAAACCAATGGCCCAACGGATTATAAAATACATCCCATAATGAGGACACTGATGAGCACTATAGCATCTGAACTTTTCCCTCAGCTTCTAAACTACATATGCTTGAAAATCCAGTAGCAAAAAAAAATAATAATAAATTTACAGAAATTCTCCAGTAAATAGGTTATGGCATTAATAAATATCAGTGTTGATAGTGATAGTTACTATTACAATTGCATTCCATCTATCAACAAGTTGCCCAGACACCTTCACAGTTAAATATAAAAAACAAATAAATGAATAAAAAATATCTCAGTACCTCTGGCATTTGGAAGTAGAATTTGCTGGGTTATAAAATCAGTGAGTTATTTGTCATGCAGCTTAATTCTGTCATAAAATGCTAATCAGCCTTTCTGTCGCTTTGCTCTTGCTCATATCTTTTTATGAGCACATTAACACGGTTATTACAGAGCAGAGGCTCTTATGGCTACAAATATACTTACCATTTATGTATATTTTTGTCCAAAAAAGAATGTGGCTGCCAAGAACCCCAGACCTGTAGTTAACATAATCTTAGCTTCTAACATGGAGAACTTGAGTCAATGGTTCATCTGTATGATGACAGCAGGTAACCAGGCCGAGGTCAGCATCCTAACGCTCAGCCCTTTGTGTCAGAGAAAAGTCAGGAAGCTTTCTTCCCACCTCAGCAATCCAGCAACTAAAGCTTTCTTTACAAGAGCTGGTAAAATGCTATGTCCATTACAGATGTCAGTGTGACCATAATACCTGACAGAAAGAAGGCAGGAAACATTGATATTAACTTGTGATTTTGAGGCTTTTGGTCTATCACGGCTGGAAAGGCATGGCTGAGGAGCCCAGTCCATCCCAGCAGGGACATCACCACAGGACAGGAAGCAGAGATGGCAAGCCAGGCATTCGGGGCTGGCTATGATCTTGAAAGGCCTCATTGTGCCAGCCAGGTCCCATCTCTTATAGGTTCTGCAGCCTCGAAGAATGATGCCATCTGCTGGGGAACAAATGTGCAAAACATGAGCCTGTGAGGGACATTTGACATTCAAATCATAATGGATAAATGCTCTGTTCTACCAGTCCCTGCAACAGATAGATAGACCTTGGGACATAGTTTGCTAATCTCTTTTCCAGAAATTGTAGTGGCATGGTTATCAGACATCCTGTGATCATACATGTACCATCAGCTTCCAAGGCATTCGCAGCTCAGGAGCAGGTCAATCTTCGCAGCTCTGGGCTCTTTATCAAGGCTGTCACACGTCTTATATGTCAGTCACCTGCTGTCATGGGGCCTGGGAATAAACCCTGCAACATTCCTTCATACTCTCCATGTGAGCTTTGAATTCAGACTATCCTGAATCTAAATCTTGGTGTTATCCTCCACCATGTCTGTGGGTCTTGTCTGCCATCTCTGAGCCTCTGGGTGAGCTGGTGGTGGTGGTGAAGCTGGGAATGGGTGGGGGGTGGGGGGGCGGGGGTGGAGGGTGGGGGGGTTACCACTAAAACTAGGTCCTAGAGGAAGTCCTTCTACATATATTCCACCCTGGACTGCCTCGCGTTCTATTCAGATGTGGAAAAGACACTAAGAAGAAATTAATGTCTTTGGTGTCATGTCCACGAGCATAAGCAAAGTGTATCTGCCACTTTCTTAGTGCTCAAGCCCTGCTGTTTTATTCTAACCAGGAAGCACCCAAGAAATCAGGCTGGGGAGAAGTTAGTCACCAACCCAGAAATCTGTGGGTAAATTCCACTTTGCATAACACCCAGACATTTGAATCACTTATTCTCATGTTTATTTATTAAACCCAGTGGTTCTAAACTTGCCTGCAAATGAGGAGAATGAAGCAAGGTTCATCAGTCATTCTCGTGTTTGGTGACCTCACAGGAAAACTCACACGTTGAAAGCACTTCCACTTTTTCATCTGTGTATCTTTGCCATGATAATGAAGAGGATGGTGCCTACTGGTGTAAGACATTCCAGGTTTGCCAAGCTGAGGGGAGCAAGGGCACAGCAAGCAAGCAAACCATCTCCTATGTCACACTTGATTGCTATCAGATCCTCATGGAGACAGCATGTGTCATCGTAGCTGGGAACCCTGCTATGGACCTGGGGGTGCCCTCAGCTTCCCTTTGCAGATATCAGCGGCAGGTACCATAGCAGAAGTCGATTGTCATCAAGAAGAAAATTTCTGCCTAGAGTCTCTTAAATTGTGTCACTCCTGAGGAAAAATCAATACCAACAATCTCACAGACATTAGTCCCCGCTCAAACTAAGGAGCTATATTACTGAGCTCACATAGGAGGAGGGGAAAAGGGGGGGAAATGCAACCCGACCCTCACATAAGTAACTCTCACTCCATAGCCTGATTCATCACTCGCTCCAGTCAGAAAGAACAGGAAAGAAATGTTTCAGCATATAAATTTGAGTGAATTCCATAATTTCCTGTTTCTTGTAAGTGAATTCTCTTCTATCCCCGGGTACTCTCTCATTCTCCAAATGCACACTGAGGTTCCCCGTTCTTTCCGCTCCTTCTTTTCATGGACATTCATTGAGGGCTCACAAAAGACGATGCCTTGCAGATTGGAGCTGGCATTCTCTCATTCCTGACCTGTGCTCAATGGAAAGTGATTCGCTTCAGCAATAATAATAGAATATGGATGCAGGTTGCTTAGCCAGACACACTGATGAGGATCCAGGTAAGCAAGCAAGGTCTAGGAGGAAGGAGCTGTTATGTTACCTCCTAGTCTTATTATCTTAAAGAAGTGCTTCCTTTGGAGATCAATGTCAGCAAGATTTGCCTCTTCCATGAATTACTTCATATTTTCATGGGTGTGGGAGAGAAGATGTTTATAGCTGGTATTTTAAACATTTAAACATTTTTGTAGCTGAATCAAACACCTCCGAGAACATTCCAAATATATAAACTATTTGATATTTTCATTTAGATATGGTCCACATATAATCAGGAATGTATGGTCATTTTGAGTAAGTTAAGTATCTTTGAACTTGGATGGTAATGCACACACAGAATTAAAGAGGATTTGGTTAATCACGGAACATGATGACAATACCTGGTTTGAAAGAGAAAATGTTTGGCTCAGTTCCTATTGAATTCACTGTCAACGGACACCAGGAAACCAAGAATTATTTCCATATAAATGATCAAGGTTTTAAAAAAAAAGCATTGCTGACATTTTTAGTATCAATTTTAGCAAATTCTCCAAAGAAAATCTGAGGTCGCTGTGTCCTTTCTCTGATGACATGACACTTTTCCGGGGTGGAGAAGAGTAGAGTGTAACCAGTAATTGGTAACTGTTAAAGAACAGTTTATCTTTCCTAATCGACAGATAATACATTCAAAGCATCATTTCCAGGATGAGGCTTCAGAAACTATTAATCCACAGTCTTTGCTTCTCACTCTTTGACGACACCAAAGGTAGTAACAGAAATGAAAGGAGAATTTTCTCAGCACAGACCTTAGCATCCAGGAACTTCTCATTATATCACCATCAACTCAAAGTCCAGAGAAAAGTCAGAGGCAAGAAGGAGACTTGTAGACATGGATCCTGACATCCCCGCTGTGGAGACAAATGAGCCAGTTGTTGACATAGATGAACAGCCAATGTCTTCATCCGTGGGTAGAATGCGGTCAAATATTTGAAAGCCAAAACGATGTCACGTGCTACAAATCAAAACAAGAAGCAGGCACTCACCAAACAGATGCTAGAATCAGAGCTTTCCGCAGCACTTTGTGGGACTAGCTTTGTCGTTAAACAAAAGCTGAGGAGACTGGAGAGCTGGTCGGTGGTTAAAGAGGCTTGCTTGCAAAGCCTGCTGGCCCAGGTTCAATTCCCCAGCAAGCACCTGAAGCTGAAAACAAAGTGTCCTGGCACATGGGTCTGGGATGCCAGTACCCACGACAGTGGGAGGTGAGTCCAGGAGAGTCTAAAATTCATGGGACAGACCCTGTCCAAAGCAGGTGGAGCACAGATAACTCCCCCAACCTCCACACATAATGCTGTGTCACATATGCACCATCTACACACACACACACACACACACACACAAAATAATTTTCTTTCTTGCAAGTGGTATTTTGTCTATTGATTATCTTTAATAGATTAATTATTTAATATGCTCATTCATAATATAGTTCTTGAACTTATCAGTTCTATCACTTTTGTATTTATAGCTTTATTAATTGCTGAATTTATTTCTATTAACACCTTTTATTTCATTTTGGAGTTTTTAGTGTTTTGTTATTGTGCTAATTTGATAAAAGAACACACACATACACACATGTATATCTTTGGGGGATTTTTTTGGTTCAATGAATGTTTTAGATCCCAGTTTTACTTGGGAAGGATAGCATTAGTTCTATCCCCCATAGCCTAGGATACAGTCTCTTATCACGTTAGCTTTCTACATACTCTTCCGTCATAGCTTTGACTTCACATTTAACTCAAGAATAGATTACAGATAGAGAGTTTTCCTTCCAGCTTGGTTTTTAATGTCATTGTGTTGGATTCTTTCTGAGACTATAGTGCATGGCTTTGGAAACGCTTGGAACTACTTTTTAGGTCTAATAGAACTGCACTTTCAGAAATAGTTCACTTGTTAAGATGGTGCTTTTTCTCTTTGCAGAGTGCTGAACCATGGATGGATGCAAAGACAGAGGCAAGAGCTATTTCCTAATTATCGTTCCTAGGTCGTCTGTATCTTTAGTTACTCATTTCCTCAGTTGGTCTGCCAATGGAGTAACACATATATAAACATGTACACACGCTAATGTGTTTCAGTCTACCCCTCATTGATAGTTTTTGCTCTATTTACTTTAATCCTGATATTTGCTTGAATAAACATTAACACTTCATTATGATTATGACCCCCATGATTTTATGTCCTATAACACTGACCAGAGGAACTCAAGGTTATTTGCAGAAGAACTCTTGAGAAATGAAGGGTATTAGACAACTGGTCCTGAGTACAAACAACAAGGTCAAAGTCACCTCCCTTCCACCAAGCGTCAAAGCATTTAGATAGTAGTTCTCTCTCAAGGCTTTGAAAATTCTTCCCCTTATGATAATTTAAGAGCAAGTTTAAGAATGTGTGTAAACCTGGACACATCTTTGGAGCCCTCATCATTTGTAGCACATTTTATTGCTTCGAATTTAACAGATGCTTAATAAGTAGATAGCTGATGAATTTGACTGATCCATCAAAATAATAGTTTCAGAAACATCCTACACTCTATACCCTGTAATGAGAGTTCTTCAGAGGGATGGGACCAATAGAATATATAGATATGTATGTGGTTATAGCGAAGGTATAGATGATGCAAATATAGATATAGATATAATAAGCCTGAGAAACTTGGTCACATGGTTATGAAGGCTGGGAGGTGATGAAGTCTGAAGTTTTTGGAAAGCAGAAGGCACTTGGAAGCTAATGGTACATTTCCTGTCTAAGTCCGTAGGTTGGAGATCCTTAAGAGCTGATGGTGTAGGGTTCAGTCTAAGCTGCACAGCAGAATTTGACCCGTATACCAGCTCCCACACAGTTAAGCAGAGAAAGATTTTGGTTCTATGCAGATGCTTTTCTGTTGAAGGATCTGGTAGATTGAATAAAGCCCACTCACATTAGAGTTGGCAATACACTTAACTCTGTCTGCAAATTTAAATGTTCCTCTCATTCAGAAACACCCTCACTAACACGCTCAGAAAGCCTGCTTGGGAGCTTCAGAGGCCGAGTCAGGTTGACACAAAAATTAATGATCTGACTCCATGATGCTGATGAAGACGTAGGTGGATATTTTGTCCATTATTACCTTAATTATTGTGTCTACTTCCCTAGCATCCCTCTTTTCTTAATGCTTTATTCCCAAATATAGAGGAGAAGGGAAGAAAGCTTACCATGGCTTTTGACCTGGAATGCATAAGTTTTGTAGAATTTATTTATGTGCCATGTATGGCACTAAGACAGGGAAAGCCAAGAAACCTAAGTGATGGCTGTTCCCTTCCTGTCCCTCTCTCTCTATTTCTTGGCCTATCTGAGGTGAGCAGCTCTCCTTCCCGTATGTTCTGCCTCACCACAGACCAGAGCACTGGACTCACTGAATCCATGAGCCAACAGAAAGCCTTCCATCCTTATGTACTTTCTGTCAACTTATTTGTCACAGTGACAAAAGGTTGCCTCCCTCAGCAACAATACCCAAAGGAGGAAGAAAGCAAAAGGAAAAACTGGCTCCCTCCGGTGCAGTTCTTAACCCTTAACCTATGGACAGATCCAGTGTGTGCACCGAGGAGGGACTCCAGTGGGTAGGGGACAGAAAGGAGGGAAACGGGGACACAGTCACCAAATTTGATCATAAATGTATATACTTATTCATAAAAAAGATATATGTAAAAAAGAAAGAGCTTCAGTGAACGTTCTTGACATGGAGGAGAATAGGAGAGCTGCTATGGTCCCAGGCTTTCCTGGTTTCAGTGTAGAGTTTGCTTAAATAACGATGACCCAGAGAATCAGAGCAAATTGATGGAGAAGGAAAGAATCAAAACTAAGAGCAATAAAGAGCTGAATGTAAGCACATTTTTCTCTCTCTTTCTCTCTTCTTTCTCTCTCCACCCAGTTCTGCAACATGTAGCTGAGTGATTTTCCTCCCCATAATTTCAACTTAACCCTTCCTCTGTGCTTTCCACTTTAATAAAATTACTGCTCATCAAATACAGCAGCTCAGTTTGAGACAGAAACTGAATGAAGTTCTTCGGTTTGATAGATCCAAAGCAAAACAGTGCTAATTCAAAACTCACATAGACATGTATTGGTTTTCTTCATTTCTTCCCAAAATTATGTGGGGAAAAAAATGATAACCAGGATAATGTATTCATTTTAAAAATATCAATACTTACTGACTACAGTGTGAACGAACCACACACATATGCTTTGTTTTCCCAGAGTTTACAGTCTAGCCAGATGACAAGTATTAAACAACTAATCTTATGATTTTATGACAATTCTGCAAAGAAAAAAAAACATAGTACAAGATAAACACAAAATAAAAGCGTGAAGTGTGATAGATAAAGCAATTCTATCTCACATAAAGAAATCAAAGCATTTGAAGCCAAAAAAAGTCTCCGTTTAACATCACACCTGCAAAAAGAATTCAGAAGTTCTATTAAGAACATATTTAATGTAATCTATTCTAAATGATAAACACTGAAAAAACTGAGTAAAAATATATTAATATCATAATTCCCCACAATAAGAGAATACCTTGACTAACCAAAATACCATCATATTTTCATTTTCTCACTTCCTCTGGCTTTTCTCACTACCTGGTCCCTCAGACCACCCACAAAGATTTATCATGGGCCCTATTTACCAAAGTCCTTGGACTCATGCCATAGTGATTGAGGCTAACAACAAACAAACAAAAAACAGCATTGCACAATTTCTCTGACCTCAATGTAGAATTGTTTTGTACTATTTGACTTTTACTCAGTTCTACAAACATACATTAAAATATTTTGATAAAGGGGGGGCAATGTCTCTGTATATTCTCCCCCACCATGGCTCTTACAATCCTTCCACCGCATCTTCCACTAAATTCCCTGAGTCCTGGTGGGTTGTCTGCTTTACTGTTGAGGTTTTAAGAGTCTCTGGATTTCACAAAGGGAAAAAAAACCTGGCTACTTCTTGTACAATTCATAATCCCATGGTCTGGTCCAGCAATGCCACTGAGGAGAGTCCCCAGTGGGTTGGAGACAAAGAGGAAGAAAATGGGGGTACCACCACAAGACTTTCTCATACAGTGTATCTAAATTATTAATAATAAATAAGTTTTAAAAACATTTTGAGAGATCGAAACTGAGGAAGGAATACAAGAAGTAGATCTAAAAAAGGCAGTATTATCAATCTACCATTAGGACAACTTATCATGATTCTTGAATGTTTGGGTTAGTGATTATACTGTGCTCAATCCCCACCACACACACCCTATTAAGTAAAAAGCCACCAGCAATAAACACCCAGAATACGGATGGAGAGAACAATAGATTACACCTTAGGTTGCGCCTCATCAAGCTCTGTGTCTGTGGGTCCAGACTGTTCTCTGCTTGGAGCCTCACTATCTAGTAATGAAGGTGTTAGTCAGGGGTATGATTTTGCCTATGGGCAAACTGGTCAAAAAAATCTGTTTCCAAAGGGCATGATGGCGCACGCCTTTAATCCCAGCACTTGGGAGGCAGAGGTAGGAGGATCACAGTGAGTTCGAGGTCAGCCTGAGACTATGAATTCCAGGTCAGCCTGGGCTAGAGTGAGACCCTACCTTGAAAAACCAAAAAAAAAAAAATCTGTTTCCAAGCTCCTTTGGGTTGTTGGCACAATGCAATTCATTGAGTTAAATAAAGCCAAAGGCTTCCAACCCTTGACGGCTGATACCTGAGGCCTTTCCCAGTTGTGAAACTACCCATAGTTCTTCCACGGTTCTCAACTTGGCCACTTGCCTCTTCATGTCAACCAAGGAGAGTTACAGGGTCTTTCATGTCATGTAATCACATACATGTAATTGCATATACTCTCTAATCTTTGCAGCATTTTGTTGGCTAGAAGCAAGTCACAAGAAATCACAAGTCCTACCCACATATCAATTGCTGGAATTACATAAATTATAGATATGAAAAAGCAGAGGTTGTGGGGACCATCCTAATGGTCTACCATATAAGACTACTGCAATATTGTAGCCTATGGACGATAAGGTTAAAGACTGGGCAGAAACAATGGAAATTAGATGATGACTGTGATGGTTAGGTTTTGTTGTCAATTTGATCTTTTTAGTAATCTTGGGTGGGTCTCAGAATATTCAGGAAGGCAGTCCTCTCAATAGGGGGCAGGATGTAAGGAAGCTCAGGGAAGCTAGAAATGAACATTCCTTCCTGGGAGGGCAGTGCAGGAAGGAAATTCTAGAGACTTAGGAAGCCAACTCGTCTGGGATAAGGTTGCAAGATCACATCCTAAGGCTATATAAATTGGACAAAATCTTCTCTCTCTCCTCCCCCTGCCCGTTTTGCTTTTGTGTGTGCAGTGTTGGTGATGGGTTTCTCTGTGCTTGGACCTGTGAAAGAGGGCCTGCCTCTTCTACCATTATGGAACCTCCCCTGGATCTGTAGCTTCAATAAATCCTTTCTTCCCATAACTGTGTCTGGTTTGGAGAGTTATCCCAGTGGTGTGTGGCTGATTATGACAATGACCAATCAGACATACTGAGGAGCTAGAAGACAGTGGAATATTGAGTTTAGGAATTCCTGAGGCTGGGAGATGGCTCAGTAGTCAATTGTGTTTGTGGCTTCAGCATGACAGCCTCTTGGGCTGGAGACTACTAAGCTCAACTCCCCAGAACCCAATTAAAAAGCTAGGGCCTGTTAAGTGTACTGATTAATGCTGTTCACTCTTTTGGTTAGAGGAAGCTTCTTACTGCAGAAGGCATTGAATAC
The DNA here is from genome assembly GCA_004024765.1 of Zapus hudsonius. NCBI lineage: Eukaryota > Metazoa > Chordata > Mammalia > Rodentia > Dipodidae > Zapus > Zapus hudsonius. The sequence continues at coordinate 37,447 of PVHP010003883.1, read as the reverse complement.
CAAGGAGACCTAAGACTCAGGATGAGAAGAACAGAAAGCCCAGTGCTGAGCACTGCACATGTCAACTCTATTGTGCCCAATAGAGCACAGAGAACATTGGCGAGGAAGTGGTAGAATGAATATGAGTGATGCTTTCCCTGCTAGGCAGAGAACTTTCTGGATGAAGACAGTGGTAGACACTGAGGAGACTCAAAACTCGTCAAATCAGAAAATATGAGGCTGTGGAGAGAATTCATCACTAAATGAGATATCTATCATGCCCTCCAAAGCTCAGAGAATATTGCAGAAGAGGGAAGAGAAAAAATGTAAGGGGGCTGGGGAGATGGCTCAGGGTTTAAAGGGACTTGCTTGAAAAGCTGGCTGGTCAAGTTTCATGCCCCAGTACCCATGTAAAGCCAGGTGCACAAAGTGGAGCATTCATCTAGAGATTTTTTTTGGAGTGGAAAAGGCTCCAGTGCACCCATCCTCTCTCTGTGTGTATCTTGCTCCTTCTCTCTCTCCTCTCAAATAATTACATAATATATTTAAAAATAATATAAGCACCACAAGGTGGAAAGGGGTACTTTGGGGCACTGACCTTTCAACATGAACTGTCTGGTACATTCATGACCTCATGATGCTTACTGATACCTCCCTACGAGACCTTCACTGTTCTGAGCCCATCAATGTTTTGTCATGAGTGGACAAAGGGGGACAAAAGGAATGAGGCAATGAAACGGAGGAAGTGCTACTTAAAAAGAGGAGGTTCCCCAGTCCAATAAGGGCAGGAGAGAAGAGACAAATGCAGATCAAAGGATGGGAATAAAAGCAAATTACAGTATGCTCATATATTACTCAATTTAAAAAAGATAAACTGTGTTTAATCCACTACTTCCTCTGTTATGTTTCCTAGGAGCTCCCTCCATGGAATGGAAGCAAGGGAGAGGGGACATACAATCATAACCCAATTGGAATAGGGCCATGTCGTAGTCAGCCACACGCTGCTGGGATGAATCTTCAAACCAGGCACAGATTTTTTGGAGGAAAGGATTTATTTGTAGCTATAGATACACGGGAAGTTCCAGAATGCAAAAGAGGCTGCTCCCCTTTCACAGGTCCAAGCAGAGAGAGAAACCCATCACCAACACCATACACACAGAACAGGGAACAGCCAGGAAGGCGAAGGAGAGAATTTCTTCTCCTTTATATAGCCCTAGGGTGGGGTCTTGCAACCCTATCCCAGACTTAATGGCTTCCTGAGTCTCTGGAATTTCCTTCCTGCACTGCCCACACAGGAAAGGATGTTTACTTCCAGCTTCTTTGAGCTTCTTTACATCCTGCCTCCTACTGAGAGGCTGCCTTCCTGTGAACATCCTCAGAGACCCACCCAAGATTACTTGAAAGGTCAAGTTGACAACAAAATTTAACCATCACAGACCAGATTGTAGTATGTTCATATATTAAAGTTCTCATTTATTTTTTTAAAAAATAAGACAAACTAAAAAAAAAAAGAGCTAGGCATACCCACACACTTCTATAACCCCAGTCTGCAGGGAGTGGAGACCAGAGAATTGTCAGGGCTCATTGATGGACAGCAGCTCCTGGTTGAGAGAGAAACTTCATCTCCAGGAAATATGTGGATAAGCAATAAGAGAAGGACACCTCACACCCTCTGCTGGCATGGAGCACGCGTATCTGCACATGCATACACTACATCACACACACACACACACACACACACACACACACACACATACACACACACACATTCTACAACCCTGCCAACTCAGATTCTGTAAAGACCATGGAACCAGTGCTTAAATAGGCCTTGCAATGGGCAATGATAATGTGCTAAAAGGAGAGATAACAGAAATTCACTTAAAGTTAAGCTCAGCAAATATTCACTCGGGATGTGGTAGCATTATATGGAATCAGAGATGAAGAGGGAGCTGGAGAGATGACTCAGTGGGCAAAAGCACTTGCTTGCAAAGCCTGACAGCCCAGATTCAATTCCCCAAGACCCACATAAAGCCAGATGCACAAAATGGAACATGCATCTGGAGTTTGTTTGCAGTGTCAGAGGGCCTTGGTGTGCTCATTCTTGCTCTCTTTCCTTGCAAATAAATAAATTTTAGAAAAGAGATGAAAAGACAAGTTTGACTTAAATGAACCCAAAGTCTAGTGAGAGAAAGGATGCATGCATGGGAAGACCACTGAAGAAAGGGGAGGGGAATGTGGAGGCCTTGCCTGGGTCAGGAGCTCAGTTTTAGAATGCAGAAAGCACTGAAAAGTCCACTCATAGTAGACAAGTGCCATTCATTTCACTTCTTGTACATAAGTATATAAAGACCTAGGAAGTCAAGTTGCCGGGTCAGTCAGCTAGTAAGTGTGAATCTTAAACACCACACTATACAACCTGAGGGCCCTCTTGAAGGAATAGTAGTGATGTCCCAGGATATTAGGGAAACAGGGAGGGATGGAAGGAAAAGCAGATACTGCCAGTAAGATGTAATGAAATAACTCTCTAAAACAATTTTAGAAGAGTTTGAGTCCATTAAAATGTATATAAATAACATTTATTATATAAATAATTTATTATTTAATAATAATAAATAATTATTATTTAATAATAATTTATTATTATTTATTATATAAATAATATAAATAGATAAATATACTGTTTATATAAGAAACAATTTTGTTAACTGAGTTAGAAATGTAAAGAATGTCAGAGCCTCACTGGGGAGAAAACTATCATTGCTAGTCTAAATCAGGTCAATCTTAGCTTTAATTAAAGGGACACTATCATGTTCTGTTTGTCTTTACTTGAATTTTAACCATAATAGAGTGAGTAAATGGGCCAAACGTTAAGAGATTAGCCTTTAGAATGAAAAACTGGTAAGAAGGCATTTTGTCTGTGGATTTGATAAAGACTTAACAGCTAGAGGAAATCTTCTAGGAGGAAATATTTATTTTGTTACTGCCAAAAGTAGCAATGAACTTGTGGGAAGATATTGTAGAAAGACTTTTCTGGAAATGAGTCCATGATGCCACCACGCAGGGTCATGTTCTCATTAACATTGAACACCACAGAAAATAGGCTCATCAACGTCTAAAGTCTAGTTTCTTCAAAACTTTAAGTTGCGTTTTGATGTTTTAGAGGAACAGGTAGTCCATCCGTGTTTACATGGAGACAAGCCTTAATACAGCATTAATCACACTGTGGTACACGGGGCAATGTCAAATCACACTCAAGCAGCTGGGCTGGGACATCCTGGTCCCCAGGCAAGGTTCTCAGGTCTTGTCATGACATGATGTCAGATGCTAAAAAGCCAAATACAACTTCTATATAAAATAACAGACGATGGCTCAGCAGTTAAGGTGTTTGCCTGCAAAGCCTAATAACCTGGGTTTGATTCCCCAGCACCCATGTAAAGCCATATGCACAAAGTGGTACATGCATCTGGAGTTTGTTTGCAGTGGCTGGAGGCCCTGATATGCCCATTGCATCATTCTCTTTCTCTCTCTCTCTTTTTCTCTCTCTTTCTTCTTCTTCTTCTTCTTCTTCTTCTTCTTCTTCTTCTTCTTCTTCTTCTTCTTCTTCTTCTTCTTCTCCTTCTCCTTCTCCTTCTCCTCCTCCTCCTCCTCCTCTGTATCTCTCTGCTTGCAAATAAATAAAATTTAAAATAACTCTTTTTAGAACAGTGTTTTCCAATTATCTGTGCTGACAGGTATTCCTTGGTTTCCTTGTTTGCAACATTCAGCCCACTACAGACCAGCACATGGCCTGCTGAACATATTCAATGTGTAAATTACACAACCTATGCCGTGGAAAGTTTCCGGAGGAGCTGCGCAGAGATGCCTAGTCTCCCTGCTTGGATGCCATCAAACAAGTCTATTTTAGCGATCCATTAACTTTACTGGGGTTCCTGACAGGAGAATGAAGGGTTACTTACAGGATCAAGGGGTTGCTTGTAGGAACAGGGGCATTTGGGGCAATTGCATCATTGAAAAGCCCCACCCCAACACGGGGGACAATTCACATAATCTGCATCACTGCAGTCCCTCCCCAGCCACCACCAGTCAGCCTTTCCCTGCTACCTACTCTAGACCCCCCAAGGCCACATGCACTGAGGCAGGATTTCATGTGACTTCCAAGCGGGTGGGGGAGAGTGAATGTCCAGGGAGGATATAGCACCCTTCCCCTCACCTTCTTGGAGAAAATGTTAATTAGGCAAAAATGTTAATTAGTGAGCATCTTATGCAGCTCATCACGGTCACTCTGATTTTAAGATGACAATGACCATGTTGTGACCAAAGGACACAGTTCCACTATAACTTAAACACCAGTACCCGTCCATATCACAACCAATGACTCATTGATCACCTATTTGGATTTCACGGCTAGATTCAATTTTTATAAAATGTCTAAATGCTCCATTTCTGTCCTCATCTAAGAAGCTGAAAACCCTGTTGAACAGTGGGCTGCAGGTGTCACTTTGGGACTAACTCTACCAATATTAGCTGAGATACATCAAGGCCCGGTACACAAGGGCTTCTCAATTATATTAACCCGCTGAGGCTTTGTAAGAACCCTCTGTGGCTGTTGCTCATTTTAGAGATGAGGAAAATGAGGTACAGAGAAGTTAAGAACACCCACCCCTACCCCTGCCCTTGGCCCTGAGATCACACAGCTTGGAAGCTGTGGGCCAGCTAAGATGAGAAGCATTGTTGATTGTTGACTTTCTGACAAAATCACCCACCAAAGTCAAGTGTGTTGCTTGCTTACTGAAGGGAAGGAAGGATGGCTCCTTGGGTAGTCTCATTTTCTAGGCTAGATATTTCTGAGATTTGGGGGTCTGGTTTAAGGCAGATATTCAAACTGACTGACTCAATTTGGGCTAAGTTCTTGACACAATAATTTAAAATTGGTGGGCACCACAGAGTGGGCTCCCTGAAGAGCTGACAGTAACTTTGGGAGTCTGAAGTAATCTATTGCCCTGGGAGAGTGTATTTACTCTAATAAGGGAGAGTCGAGTAATTTTTTTGATTCAGGTAAGTGGATTTTTCAGGAAGTTCCTTATGCGAATAACAATTATTTGCACCATCATAATCCTGAGCAAGGGTTTCCTGGAACCCGGTCATATTGCTGCAGAGAGTGATCTGAGGGACTGAGTTCTGAGTTTCAGTTCTCAGCAGGTGGCTGATCCCCGTGCTCCCTGTGTTGGCTCACTCACTCACTCAGCTCAGCTTATGGTTCTGAATGCCTTAAAGTGGTTTCTGGAATGGTGTGTGTCCATATACCTCCTAAACTGTGAGGCCCCAGTGGGCATGTTAACTACAATGCTGTTCACAGGAGCAGTCCCTTGGCTCCTGACTTCTGGAAGGCTCACTACTTGGGCCAGAGCTTAATGACATGGTTGAGGAAAGCCACTAAGCCTAGCAGTGCTCTGAGGCAAAACTCACCTTGAGTTCATCAGAAAGGAAGGCTGGCAAAGGGATCAAAGAATAATAACTAGGCACTAGCAAAATCCACATTCTTGGCACTCCTGAAGAAGTGAGCACCCAGCTGTGAATTTATTGACGCTCCCTTAAGAAGTTCTAATGGAATAAATTTTGCTTTCTTGGTGCCTGCTAATTAGACAATTATTTAACTCTGTTTCTTTTTTTAATGACTCTCTGCTGTTGTTTGAAGACTTCTGTCTATTATTTGTAATAAAAACCTCTGTCACATTTTTGCCTCATTATCCCTAACAAATCGTGCATTCCCCAGCCCCAGGCCCCCTCCCCCAGCACCTCCCCAGTCTAGAGCTCCCAGAGTTTCAAAGACCAGCTGTTATCATTTTGTTGACTGAGAGATTTTTCAGAAACTTCTATCAGAGGCACAAGGCTCCGTGGGGGGCTGTTGAATTAAATATCAGCTCTTCAAACAGGAATTAGCTCAGAGAACAAAAGCAGCAGGACTACAAGGGACAAACACAGGCAAATACAGCAGTCTTCCCACTCAGGGAGTCAGAAGCAGGTCCTCTCCCTTCCTGGCCACTCAGACACTTCCCAGGCTTGGCTATGCTTACCAGGGAGTCTTCTGCCCAGGGCTGGAGATCCATTCCTTCTTTAATCAAGATGAGTGATCCTTTGCACTGTCCCCTGTGGATAGTCAGCCTCATCTGGGCATCCCAAAGGATTTTCTACTGAGCTGTTCTGTGTCTTCCATGAGAAAACATTTTTAAAAAGGAATAAGTATGTACTGAGACCTGTCGTGGGTCAGTAAGGTAGGTACTGTTTTCCTCCTCATTCAACAGTCATCTTAGAGACACTTAATCTTTGCCACCCAAAGCGTAGCCATGGCTGGCATCACTACTGTGCCACTTGGACAGTCTCCTGGGCACAGGATGGTCCTGCTTGATTTGTTCCTCTATCTTGATCATTTTATCTTCCACCCTGTGCTTTGTAAACGAAGTCCAAAGGGCCATGGAGTGTGCCCAGAAGGAGAGGAGCTCTGGTCAGCATGTGTATTTGTAACACATTTGCATATCGCACCATTGATACCCATAAGCAGAGTTGTACTGGTGATGTGGCATTTAGGGGCACTCAGAGCAAATACAAGGTAAGCAAGTGTTAGCTAGAAGACACTAGAAATCACTCTTAGCCCTGAGCACAGAAGGACACTGCAACCTAGGGACCCATGCTACCAGGGGGCCCTGGCTGCCCTGTGTGAGCTAGCCACCAAGACTAAGATCACTTAGGAAAGAGGAAACAGGGCAATCTACACTTCATTTTCTTCCAACACCTCCTTATTCCTTTGGGCTACTGAACCCAAAAGAAGAGAATATTGCAGATGGTGTATGAAAAAGGAAAAAAACCTGGCTACCTCTGGTACAGTTCATAACCCCCTAACCTACGGACAGATCCAGTATGTGCACCAAGGAAGGACCCCAGTAGGTAGGGGACAGAGAGGAGGGAAACAGGGACACCTTCACAAGATTTGCTCATAAGATGTATATGCTTATTCATCATAAAGATATTAAATAAAATAATAAATGAAGTAAAAGCAGACGAGTTAGTTCTATGCAGTAATGTCACTACTCTGGTAAGGATGAAATTCATGGGTATGCAGAAATGCCTAACTTTGATGTTTCTCCATATGAGTTAAATGCACTCATATCCTGAAATGGATTTGGAACACCATAGCCTTTTCCTAATAGGTATTAGCTAGGGACTGGTCCACGGAAACATGGGTGCCATCTTGCTTTCCCCGGGATGAACCAGGACCTCATCCATGATGGCTGCAAGCAACCTCTTCATCTCTCCTCAACAACAGCAACAGCTTCCCGCTTCTTCCTCAGTTTCTAGGACTTACCCTGTAGGTGGGTCCTTCTCCAGTCAGTGTTCCTCTTAGGCAAACCAACCAATCAGGTTTTTCCATACACAGCTGAGTCTGGTAATGCAGCTTGTTCTAACTAGAGGTCTGGTTCATCTACATGGGCCTGAGGCACATAGGTAAGAGGTTAGCCCCTCAGGAGAAGGACTTCCCTTGGTTTGGACACTTCTGTGTTGCTTTCCTTCTTAACTCTTCCTAAAATAAATCTCATGATCAACTCTACGTGCACATTTTCAGGTGTTTTTTCCCTTATTTTATTTTATTTTTTAACTTTTTATTGATAGCTTCCATAATCATAGATCATAAACCATTATGATTCCCTCCCCACCCTCCCCGATATTTCTTCCCCCCTCTCAATTAGTCTCTGTTTTGTTTCAGTGTCATCATCTTTTCCTCCCATTATGTGTAGGTATTATCAGGCACTGTGAAGTCATGAACATCAAGGCCCTTTTGTGTGTGGAAGTTTGCATTGTAAGCAGTCCTCCCCTTCCTTTGGCTCTTACAATCTTTCCACCACCTCTTCAGCAATAGACCCTAAGCCTCGGGAAGTGTGATAGAGATGTCCCAGTGCTGAACACTCCACTGTCATTTCTTCTTAGCACTATGGAGTCTTTTGATGGTGTCACCATCTAAGAAAGAAAATCTTCTCTAGACAAGAGTAAGAGTAGCATTATCATGTGAGTGTGCTCATTTTTTTTTAAAAGTACTTGTATGGGAGTTTATCCAGACAACAGCAGGCATTACTCCCCCAGGGCTCATGACCTTCCCCACTATAGGGTTTTGACTAGGTCTTCAGTACCAGGCATGTATTCCCTTCCATGGAGCAGGCCTCCAGTCCAATTAGAGAGCAGTTGGTTTCCCCCACAAGAGAGGTACCACTATTGCCCCAGTTGGCACATTTGGCCTGGCTGGCCCATCTTAGTTAAGGCTTGCAAGGTTCACTGCTCTTCACCATAGTTGATGACATCTCTCTCCCATAGGGCTGCAGGCAGCCACAGTTTTTTTTCCAGCTTTCTGTCAGCTGGTTAACAGGGAGGAAGTTTCTAGCTCAGCTCCAGCTTGATTTCTCAGTGGCCTTCAGCCCACGCACGTGTGGTCTTCAGCAATAGGGTCTTACCATCTCATTCTGGTGGGCATTTTCAGGTGTTTTTGTGAATGTGGACAAGAACTTGGCACTTGAGAGCAGCTGTGGCATGGGGGTTCTAAACCCGCTTAGCTGTCTCCCACATGGTTTGCATATTAAAGTAAATGGTGCAACATAAATGATAAGGGTCATAACTAATAACATAAAGGATAAAAAGATGTATTAATAAGTTAGAATTTGTTTTTCTTGATTTAGCACAGCATTATATCACAAAACACGGCATGAAGAGTTGAGTGTGTGACTTTAGAAGAAAGTGTTTACTGTGGTTCCCTTCCTTCCTGCTCCTGGAAGGAAGGCCTTTCATTTTGCCCTAAGTCCAGCAATGCCCACCTGCCTGCACCATCAGTGTGCATAGGGAGCTTGGTGGGAATGGTGAATGCTAAATGCCAGGACCCACTGCAGACCTTGTCAGTATTGCCTTAGCCCTTGAGTGGCTCATGAGCACACTCAAGTTCGGGAAGCACAGGGTTAGACAACCTGCTCAGTGATCTCAGGTTCCAACAGAGTAATAGGGTCCAAACCCTGGCAGTCTGTCTGGAGCACAGGATGAGAAACCATTCTACTCCATGGTCTACCTGGAAGCTAAACCCCTAATCATATCCAATTTACAACAGCCTAGAGAGATTGGTGAACTTGCCCAAGGTAGTAGGCTGCCAGCTAATGAGCCATAGAATAGGAATTACAACAAACTCTGCCTGGTTCCAATTTCCCTTTTTATACATAAGTACATGATGACTTGAGGAAATCAAGTTGCTGTGTAGTCAGCTAGTAAGTGTATACAACCTGAGGGCAGTCTTGAAGAATAGTAGTAATGTCCCAGGTCATTAGGGTAACAGGGAGGGATGGAAGGAAAAGCAGATACTACAAGTATATTGTAATGAAATAACTCTCTAGAACAACTTTTGAAAAAACTTTGAGTCTATTAATGTGTTTGCCTTGACACCAGTAACTTCGAAGTCCAAATGAATAGAAGAAATAGAGAAGGATTATTGAATAAAAATTCCTAGGCCCCTTCCCCAGTCACAGAAAGCCAAAATCTCCATATGCTTAAAAACAGTGGTTCTCAAACCTGGATGCAGAGGGCACTACCCAGAAAGCTTGTGAAGAACCTCGATGCCCAGCTCACAGCTCAGCATAAAGTCGCATCGTTACAGTCAATACTCGGGCATCAGAATGTCAAGCAACTTAGAAACTAAAGTTTGAAATCACATCCATGGGATCCGGATGCTCAGCCAGCATTTGCAAATACACCTGTTCCCATAGCTTCCCCCTGAGCTCCTGTGTACATGGGCGAGGAAGTGGTCACTGGTAAGCAAGCAGAAAGGGTGCGATTCAGAAAATTAACTTCATTTGTCAAGCCAACAGAATCAAACAGCTCTGTATGTAGAAACATATATAATTCATAGTCAGGATACACTGGTGTATATTTTGTTAATAGAAGTCTAAAATATATCAAACCATCATTAACAACCCCAAAGCAAGAAGTCAGTACTAAATATTTATGTCTATTTCTCAGTCAACATTTTCTCTCTAAAACTTATAGTATTCAGTAGTCATTTTCCCTGAAATTCTTGCCACACGTCCATGATAAGAGAGAGGTTCCATCAATAGCAGTCGGGGAGACTATGGAAGTAACAAACCCTTGGAGACCTAGGGAAGGAAGGGAGGAGCCTGGAGTCTTGTCAGCTGTTGGCAGACACTCTGGAACTCTGAGTTAGAAGGTCCCAGAGGTCCAGAATGAAAACCCTCCTCAAAACCTGACCTTCCTGCAGCATCTGGCCTCATACACGTGTTCTCAAAGCTTATCTAAGCCACCACGGGCATATGACTCCCAGCCCAGTTGATATCGTCTAATCCCAGTCCAAATCCTCAGCTCCCCATCACCTGGGGATGGTGCTACTTAAGACAAGTTCCCGGTGATTTGCATGCACATTGAAGTTTGAAGACAGCCATTCTGATAGACAGAGGCAAGGCCTGTAAGCTAGTTCTACCTTGGAGAATTCTGGTGGTTGACCAGCTCTTCCCCTTGAACAACACATACCTTCACACCACCATCATTCCTATCTACTCGGGTTCATTTCAGGTTATTCATGTCCTAAGAGCACAGTATTAACCCTGAAATGGAACACAGACATTTTATAAGGAAACATGGCCAATACAAGAGTTGCTTATACATAAGCCATAACACGTTCCCCTTTGTCTCTCCTAGAGAGATCCAACCAACCTAATTTGTAAGATTTTGTGTTACAGAAAAGATGTTTAGTGTTGAGCTAAAGTACAGCCTACCTCAAAGGACAGCCTTCAAGGACATCCCAGAATAAATTTTGTCTGGTTGACAAAGCAGCTATAATGTATATCACACCCAATTCAAGCTTTTCATTCATCAAACTAAATAATCCTATGTCCTCTAGCTTTTCCATTTTATTAAATTCCCTTAAACTATGCTTGTATGTGGCCTTCTGTACAATGTATTATTGTTTGGGCATTTGTAGTTCTAGTTTATACAAGGGGAATTCTGTAATTGTGTTCCTTGTTTTTCATCACACATGAGTTTTTAAGAGCTATGCTTTTTACTATGTTTTCTCTCTCTCTCTCTCTCTCTCTCTCTCTCCCTTATCTTTCTTAATCTTTTACAAGTATTCCATTTTATTCATGTCCCTTTTAATCTGAAAGGTGAACCTCGTCCCACTTAAACAAACAGGTTACAGGAGATATTTTCTAAGAGGTTGGTCCCTCTAGATCCCTCAATAGTTAACAATATGTAGGGTCTTTGTTTTACATGCTATTATGAATAATGGCAATGCCTTATTTAAACCATTTATTATTAAACGCACTCCCTTCCTTCTCAGGCTGAATAGACCTAAGAGTGGGAAATACTGTTTTCCAAAGAGTCTAATACTACATTCTATTTTCACATATTTCTTGTGCTTACAGCAGTGCCTGATGTGTTGTTAAAGGCAGCTTTATTGAGAGAGACTCAGACTGTTCCAGGTAAACCTTGCAGACATCTAGCATGAAGTTGCCCAAGGTGGTAAAAAAAAAAAAAAAAAAAACTAAACTTTTGATGAAAGCAGAGACAGAGGTCTAGAGGGGTTGAGGACCTGTCCAGGGACAGCCTCAGAAGCCCTAGGTACCCTGACTCCCAAGCTAGCCCCTTCCAGCACCCACACAGGCCAGCAGAGGGCCAGTGCTGCCTCCTGCTGAGCCAGCCTCTGACTCTCTGAAAGCAGAGCACACAGACCTCTTGGAAGCTGCAAAGCCTGCATTATTTAACACTGGAGTTAGCTATCGGAATGGAGAATAAATACCGCTAGAATCAAATCTATAAAATATACCAAATTGGATTTTTTTTCAGGGATAGCTCCAAGCACAAGTTGGCAATCAAAAGGTTTACAGAAAGGCTGGAAATAGTGTTTGCTGTGTGGAAATTTCCTTGAATCTTCAGAGCACTTTCATTGTCTGAGTCTCTTGGGAGAGAACCAGTTACTATAAGATGTGGAGAAAGATGGCATATACCAAAGGCCTCGCGAAGGGCACCCTCCTCATCTTCAGAACCATGCCCACCTTAGAGATGAAGCCCTCAAGTTTTGACATATTTCCCATACAGCAACAGTCAAGCTGGGGGCTAGATGGTGGGTGTCCTTTCTAGCAAGTTAAGGGAGCTGTCGGCGACAGTGAGGGACAGTTGTGATCACTATGGATATTTATGTTAGCAGGCTACTGAAAATGAAGCTTCTCGTGAATTTCTCCATCATTCAGATTTGCCCCCAGGTGATGCCTGTCATCGCTTAGGAGTCCAATGAGCCCAATATCCCTTGTCTGTCTTTTTATTCTCATTCACTTTAGGGAAGAAAAGTTGACTTTCATAATCTACAAAATGCATGACTATTTCAGCCTTGGCTGTTTCGGTCTGGATTGCCGGCCCAAGGCAGAGACGCTGTACACTTTTGCCAACATGGGGGAAGGCGGAATTGCGGGACCTCTTTGAAGATCTCAGGAAAAGGCCAATACACTTCAACATCCAGCCTTATTTATTCTAGTGCAGCCATGGAGTCTTTTTTTCAAAAATATTTTATTAAAAATATTGTTATTGGGATGGAGAGATGGCTCAGCAGTTAAGGCACTTGCCTCCAGTGCCTAAGGCCCTGGGTTCAATTCCCCAGGACCCACATAAGCCAGATCCACAAGGTGGTGGCCCTGGTGTTCTCTCTCTCTCTCTCTCTCTCTCTCTCTCTCTCTCTCTCTCTCTGTATATATATATATATATATATATATATATCTGTATTTCTCTGCTTGAAAATAAATAAAAAAATATTTTAAATATATATATATATATTGTTATTTATTTGTGAAGGGAAGAGAGAGAGAGAGAATGAATGGGCATGCCAGGACCAGTGAGAGCCAGCAGAAAGTAACACGCAGCTCGCCATAAGGATTCTCCCATCAGCACAGACCTTTAGAAAAGAAGCTTCCAGTCCAAGAAGGCTTAGCGAGCAGATCCCATTGCCTCTTTGCCAAAACAGTTTTCAGCGGAAAGAACTGAAAGATGGTGGTTGAATGAACACTGAAGACAGAACACTCGGGGCTTTGGAAGTTCAGAGAACTCCTGGAAGACAGAAGGAAAGTAGGTTGGGAGCAGATGACCTCCCAAAGCGCCATGGGTAACAGCTCTTGTCCCAGAAAAGCTGTAGACACAGACATAGGCTGGGAGGCAATGGATGAGTTAGTTCAATGAGGAAAGCTTTTTGCTGGGAAGTGGGGAGAGGGGAGAAGGGGCTCGGCAGAGCTAGGTGTGGGGGGACAAGGGAGGGCTATTTGGGGTACATATGATCAAATTCAATCAGTATATGCAATTATAAAATTAATAAAAAAAATAAACCAGAAGTAAAGAAGTCCTTTTAGATCAACTGGCAAGGAAAATGCTGCATTCTTTGGTTCACAAATGGCAGAACGTGTGTGTACTGTGGAGACATTTAGCAGCAAGTCCCCAGCGAGAGTGGACAGTGTCAGGATAAGAGCCAATGTGTGCGTGGAGAGGGCGTTGAGAAGATTAACGCTTTGTGCAGTTCTCCACTCCATCACAAAGGCTGAGAGAAAAGAGGAGGAGGAGTGATAGGGCAAGGGAAGGAGGAGGGAGAAGAGGAGGAGGGAGGAGGAGGGGGAGGAAGAGGAGGGGAGGAAGAGGAGGGGGAGAAGGAAGAAGAGGATGAGGAGGAAGGAGAGGAGGAGGAGGAGGAGGAGGAGAAGGAAGAAGAGGAGGAGGAGGTAGGGGAGGACGAGGAGGAGGAGGCTGTCCTTCAGATCTCTCCCTCCCTTGGAACAAGAGTATTCTAGCTTTAGCCACTAAGGCAGAATTACTGCCTGCTTTACCTCAACATGCCTTTCATGAAACACTCTCTCTCTCTCTCTCTCACACACACACACACACACACACACTATCCCTCCCATGAGATAAAGTCCTGTGGACACACCTGTACAGCCAGTGGAAATCACATCAGGAAGTTCAGGGAATTAATGTAGGCTTCATCACCAATCTCAGGACTCATCAGACATTTGAGTAAATGGAGAGAGAGAAAAAAAACAGAAAGAGAAAGAGACAGAGACAGAGGCAGAGAGGGAGGGAGGGAAGGAGGGAGAGAGAAGGTCCCACACAGTGTGACTAAACCAGATAAGCGAGCAGAGGTGACGGAGAACACATGTCATCACTTTAGACACTAACTAATGAACTCTGAGAAATCAAAAAAAAAGTTTCATTTTTGTAGAACAAGACATGTTGATCAAAAAAGTCAAAGCAAATGGACCAAGAAATTGAAAACTTCGATGGAAAAGTTAAATAATATGGATCATACAGTCAAGACAGACAACATCTATTTAATGAGAGTTCCAGGAGTTAAAAACAGAAACCGTGGGCTGGGGAGATGGCTCAGCAGTTAAGGCACTTGACTGCAAAGCCTAACAACCTGGGTTCTATTCCCAGTACCCACAGAAAGCAGATGCACAACGTGGTGCATGCATCTGGAATTTATTTGCAGTGGCTACAGGCTGTGGTATGCCCATTCTCTCTCTCTCTCTCTCTCTCTCTCTCTCTCTCTCTCTCTCCCTCTGTGTGTGTGTCCTTGCTAATAAATAATATTAAAAAAAAGAAACCATGGATGTGGTCACCATGTGTAGTGTTGTGGTGAGGTGTATGCACACATATAATGAAACAAAAGCTCCCAAAATTTTAGACAGACAAGAATTTTCAGAATAAAAGTTCTGACCTAAAAATCCAAGTAAAATTCATAATACAGCTTGAAAAAAATTTCAAAATCCAAGAATTAAAGAAAAAAGCCTATACATTTGTAAAGAGAAAATTAACTTGTACAGTAGGAGAATCCGACAGTCTTTCCAAGGCTCATGGGCGATGTCTACAACGCATGTCACATACGAACTCTTTTCTAGGCTCTGTAAAAGAAATGTCTTCTTCAGTAAATGAAAGTATCACATTTGTTTCATAATAAGCCCAGGTACTAGAATATAATCAACTATTCTTTTGAAAGTTGTAAGAAAAATCTTTCAAACCCTTAAAACCAGTACATACTCAGTTAAAGGAATGGGCAAAATAAAGTCCTTTTTATTCTGTCTTTTAGGATTTGAGAAAACTCACCTGTACCTTTTGTGAGGAAAAAAAAAATACTAGAAGTTAATGCCACGGAACATCTGGAAAGCGATCCAAAAGACACTGTGGAGTATGAGACACTGGCGAGCATAACATAGAAGAAAATGAAGAGAAGAGGAGAAACTAAACAGCAACCCAGCAGATCTTGAAGCCTGGGTTGTTCTCTTTTGAGTGTGAGTGATTTAGGCACAGAGAAGAATGTTTCCTTCTCTGTGACCAGGCACTAAACTTGATGTGACACACCATAATTATTACATACTCACAACACAAAAAAAATACAGCAGAGAGATTTAATTATTACCTATAGTCAAAACAAAACTAACTCATCATTATGGGATAAAATATGAATGCAAATAAAAAATAATAAGGTGACAAAATTTGAGATTAGAAAAATGGGAAAAGAAACTGAAAGAAAATATAGTGAAATAGACAGTTCATCCTTCATGACAGGAAATCAATACATACTCTCTAGCTTTAAAAAAAAAAGGCAAGAAATGCAGCCAGATGTGGTGGCACACACCTGTAATCCCAGCACTCAGGAAGCTGAGGCAGGATGATCCTGTGGTCTAGAGCAGCCTAGGCTAAACAGCAAAGCTCTCTCAAAACAACAGCAATGGGTCTAGAGAGATTGCTCAGTGGTTAAGCCACTTGCTTGAAAAACCTAACAACCTGGGTTTGATTCCCCAGTACCCATGTAAAATCAGATGCACAAAGAGGTGCATGCATCTGGAATTCATTTGCAGAGGCCCTGGTGTTGTGCCTCTCTCTCTCTGTCTCTGTCTCTGTCTCTCTCTGTCTCTCTCTCTGTGTCTGTCTCTCTCTCTCTCTCCTCTTTGTCTCTGCCTGAAAATAAAAAAACCAGCAGCAATGCAATCAGTAAACATATATTTTAAGGTCAAAGTAATGAACATCTAATTGATCAAATGTCTGGTACTCTTAAAGAACAGTTACTAGAGGTTTATATTTATCAAAAGTGTCTATTTTCTGCTCAATTTTTCTACAATCCTAAAACTACTCCAATTTTTTTCCTTTATTTTTAAGGTCTATTTAATTCAGGAAATAAAAAGAGTGGTTACCTGCATGGAAGAGGTGGGTGGCTATCCTGTGTAGTTTGAACATTTTTCTTAAGATTAATAATAGGTTAACTATAGAATAAGCATTAAATAACATATTAAAACAGCATAGGGAGTTCTTGACAAGTGTATTTGAGTCTTAACATGGTTATTTATATATTAATCTAGTGGCATAAACTTTTAAAGCTTGTCTTTGTATGTATAATTCGCCCAGTACTTTGTTTCTCGTGTGCAATTAAAATGATAATTTGGTGTTGGAGAGATGGCTCAATGGTAAAGCCATTTGCTTGCAAACCCTGACAGATACCCAAAATGGCTCATGCATCTGGAGTTCATTTACAGAGGCAGGAAACCCTGGTGCAACATAAATTCTCTCTCTCTCTCTCTCTCTCTCTCTCTCTCTCTCTCTCTCTCTAACAAATAAATATATTTAAAACGAGTATTTGTAAAGGTTTTACAGAAATACAAGCACAGACACAAATTATTGATGATTCTTATGCATTCTCACCTTTCATCAGTTACTTTACCTGTGTGACATGTAGTTGGGCAGATTGGGTAAGGGGCCAAGATTGTCTTTGCCATCTGCTGCCTGTCTGGCTCCTCTCCTGGTGGCTGTCTGGCTTTGACTTCATTCCTGAGCTTCTTGCCTACTACCAATGCCAAGTCTTCTGCACACTCATCCTGCCATCACTTGCTCAGAGAGTGTCGGGTTTGAGAGTCCCTGTTTCCAGATGACCTTCCTTGCTGCTGACAGCCCTTTCCTGTCCTCTACTTTGTCTGTCTCCCCTTTTTCCCTGTGTACCCCCTTCCTTCGTCTCACATGCTCACCCATTTTGAAGGATCCCTAGTCCCACCACTTACCTGTCCACACATTTCTCTGAAGTACATTTGATTTGTTGTGTCTATTGATTAAAGTTTTGTGTTCCCTGCTCTTAATTAACTTACCATTTATTTGACTCCCATATAGGACTGTTGAATAACTCAAACAATAGATACGGCACTGATAAAGCTATTTTTAAATCAATGTTCTGTAAACGGAATCACGTTTCAAAGCCACTAGAAGAGCATGCCAGATGAAACAATCCTATTATGAAAAATTAAACCAATTCCCAGGGTTCGTTTTTATATATCTGAAGTTTCGGATACTGCTCTCAGAAAATGAAACAAACTCATTTTCATGCTCCTGCCGCAATCCTTCGAGCACAGTTTTGGTTGATCACCTTAAGATAGATATGGGACACGAAAAAGCGTCTGTACCAAGGGCTAAATGACGCCCTCAGTGGCTCTCCTACATGAAAATGACAGCGCTGGAACATGATGGATGAAAGAGAAAACACGCTCAAAGTCTGAAAATGTTTATTATGAAAATATAGCTAAGCAAGTTGGCTCAAACCTATAACCCCAGCAACCAGAAGAAGACTGACATAGGAAGCTCACAGTGAGTTCAAGGTCAGCCTGGGCTAGAGAGATGGTTCAGTGGTTAAAGGCATTTGCTTTCAAAGCCTGATGGATGACTTAGTTCAATGAATTCCCCAGCACCCATGTTAAGTCAGATGCACAAAGTGCCTCATGCTTCTGGAGTTCCTTTGAAGTGTAGGAGGCCCTAGTGCTCCCATACTTACCCTCTCTCCTCTCTCCTCTCTCTGTCTCTGTGTGTGTGTGTATGTGTGTCTGTCTCTCTCTTTCAAACAAATAAATAAAATATATATACTATATATTTTACATAGCATTTATGATACATATGCCCATTTTAGGCACTCTGCCAGAACTGGTAATAAAAACTGATTAAGACATAGTTCTTGCTCTCTAAGATTCACAGCCTCTAACAGGACCCACAGATGCACATAAATAAATAATTTCAGAATAATATGTAAGTATTACGAAGTGGATCTGCTTGTCCTTTTGTCCCAGTGTTTAGCACAGCGCAGGAGACACACAACACGCATTTCTTATTAAATCACTGAGTGATCCATTGGGCTATGCTGGGGGGGGGGGATCTGCAAGCCAATGAAGGCTTCAGTGAGGAGATTGTCAAACTGAGCCTTCAAGGAGAAGAGAAGCTCTGTCGTAAGACTGAGTAAAAATGGCATTCCAGGAAGAACAAGAGGAATTCGGGGGTTTAAGGTGACAGAGGTCATGGCACACCCAAGAACTGTAAGTAGCTGGCTGCCCAGCCTCAAACCAGCAAGTCCTCAAAGCCCTTTCTCCACCAGGAGGAGAGAGAACCATTTTGCTTTCTCTCTTGATGGCTTTACCTGAATTTACAAGCAAGTTCCTTCCTCCATGTGTTGTTACTTTGCCCAAACTGGTCCCTCGAGGGTCTGCCAGGCCCTCCTTGATATTCTAAATTATTGACTTATTCACAGTGTTTCAGGTAGTTCCCTAATGTGTATTTTATGGGAAAGAAAGGAAAAATGCTTCCCATTCCAACTTTCTGTGTGTGCCCCGGTGGGACCTGTTAGAAGAAGCACACTAACTAGGGGGTTTGCACAGGTAGCATAAGCTTACATCTAGAATTTTCCAGGACAAATATTACTTCGAACACTATCGCGCTGTTCCTTAAAGCTTCGAAGTTCCTAAAGTTTCAATATTTTATCTTTCATGTCTCCTGCTCTGCTCTTGCTGCAGAAAGCAACACAAAATTTGAGTATTAGACAATTTCTGTTTCAAAAACTCTGAGATCAGATTCCTGGCTTCCTATGACCAGCCTGGCATTTGCCACAGTAGTGTCCCCTCTCCAAGGCTGTGCAGGGACAGGGGCTGCCTGTTTTACCATGGTGGGCAGAGTGTTAGCTGAAAACTGGATTCTAAGTATTGCCCTTGGGGTAACAAGGCAGGACTTGCGGTTTGGTAGTTTTGCAGTGAGACAGGCTGAAATTCAATCCCTATGTCTGCCAATCTCCTGCCTGGCACCGAGGCTGGCCTCGCTCATGGCACATCTCCATGCTCTTTCTTCTTAATCTGGGGCTGAAGCACAGACAGGAGGTCTCCAAGGCTTTGCTGTTTGTTAACCCAATACCACAGCCACAAAATAGATACCTTTAGTCATTCCTACCCAAGGCTTCCCCCAGCCAACAGCCATGTGCTGCTAAACCACCTCCATTTGGAGACATGACCTATTCTAGTCTCTTCTGACTGACCTCCCGCTGACTCTCGCTGTCCAGGCTCTACATGCAATCCTACCAGGAAGCAGAATTCTGACCCAGGTGATCTCTGTCTTCCATGTGATCAGAGTTTACACAGGGGCCCTGAGCCAAGGAGACGCTGTTTGTAGCCCTCTGATTTACGTCCTGACTTCTTGATGCTCACGTCTCTCTCCCTCCTCAGCAATGTGCCTAAGATCACATAAGTTTTCCCCAGTGGATGTGTGCACCCTGCTGAGCGAAGGCTTTGCACCTAACTCCAAAGGGGAGAGGGGAGCCTTCCTCAATCACACACAAACACACACACACACACACACACACACACACACACACACACACACACACGCAAGATATGAGGGACACCAAGAGTACTCTTTCTAACCAAGTGAGTGAATTTCCACACGCCTGGCTCCACCCCAGCAGGCTGCCCAGCCCTGCCTCCTTGCATCTCACCCAAATCCTCTGATCTGTTCTTGTATTTATTCTTCCTTAATCTACTCCCATCACTTCCCTGTGCCTTGGTCACTTTATGGGAATGTAAAAGCCGTACATCATCTTGAATTATAATAGACCTTCCTTGATTTTGCCTCTTAGGAACTCCAAAGCAGCCGAAGCCTAGGCATAGAGCTCAGCAATATGTATGTAGCCAGTCAATTCCTAAGAGCTAACTAACATCCATACTGATTTACAAGATTATTCACATTTGTGTATAAATTATACATCAATATGTATCCTCCCAAGACAGTGAGTTACTAAAATAATTTTGCTACTTTCTAATTTGTCATTGCTCAGTTTTTCCTCTCTCCCCCCAGAGACAACACCCACACACATCTTTTCATTTCTCAGGAGAAAAGAGAGAAAACGAATACGCTAGGAACTAAATGGAGGGCAAAATGGTACAAGAGAGAATATAAAGACAAGAAAAGTAAAACGTCGGAGAAATAAGGAACATACTTAGACAACCAAATACAAGAACCTCTGTCATGAGCTTGCAACAATGATTAGGCACAATCTATATGCAACGTCTTTGCAATTTATTAGGGATTGCGGGTGAAAATTATTAGGGTTTCAGAAATTTTCCTTAAGTAGTCACTTTGGTGTGAGTATGTAGATTCGGCCTTTTAAAGGGAAGCATGTGTCATAAAAGAGAACAGCCGCCGCTGGTTTATGTCTACATTAAATAAGCTTTTTATGGTGGGGCGAAAGCATCACACAAGAGAAGTGTGCCGCAGATATCGTTCATCCTACAAAGCCGCCTTGCAGACCTCAGCTCTGCTACCCCATCCCAGTTCAGGCCTCCCCATCTCAAGACAGTCGTATTCTTTCTGCAGAGTTCTGAAATGCAGGGTAGTTCATATTGTTCAATAAAGCCATAGGGGCAGCCCTCTTCAATAAAGCAGAAAGAAGCCCAACAGTGAGCGAGAAGAGACTGTGATGTTTACTACATGGCTTCTACATCTTGGCTCTCTCTGATGGGTTCCAGGTTCCATCTCTGGGAACTCTGAAACACCTGTATTCCCTCATTAATAAACTCCTTTCTGCTCCAGCCCACTTTGGTTAAGTTTCTCTTATTTTCCACCAAAGGCATCTTGACTATATCTATATAATCCAGCTAATCTGAGACATTTACAGTTTTGTATTGCCAATTTAATTTATAATATATTTGAAATATTTTGTGGTTGATAAGATTGTTTTCTTATACTAATAAGTAGATTTGAACTATTTAGGATATTGCTACTTGTTGGAAGGAGCATTTCTGAACAGTGATATTATTTATCTATAACAATATCAGAGACTGTAGGAACACTCATCCATGTGTTTCACACAATAGCTTATGACTGTGTGAATTATAATACATCTTGGGAACTAAAGTACATTGAAGTTCAATAAAATTCTCACCCCTGGGTTTCACGTTCTCATTTCTGCCATCAAAACACCAATACCTCATTAACTGTGAACAAATACTGGGAATGTGCTAATTCAGTTAATAAATTCATAGAAAGATTAAAGGCACAAAAATGTAAAAAAAAAATAAATGGTCAGAAGTAGGCATTACAAAGAAGAATTGGATAAGTACCACAGGCCAGGCTGCAGGCTTGGTAAGCAAGTTAGGACAAGAGAGAAAGACACCAGATGGTCTGAGACGGATGGAACCTGAGTGAGGAAGCCAGTCCAGCCAGAGGGGGCTTTGTGTGGGGCGTGCAGAACCCCACCGCACGGTCTTTCTAGTCGGCTGTTTGACCACAGGCCAAATCTAATACAGGACAGAGCACACTTCCTTCCCCTTGCATGACATGGAATCCAAATCAGTAACTCCCAGGCAATTTTTCATGCTTTCAAAAAATTGGAGAGTCGTTCCAGTCGCTCTCATGATAACGTGCACATGCAAAACAGTGTGATACTATGGTGTGCAGGCTCACACTGGAAGCTACACAGACTGAGAGACCCAATCCCTTACCTTCAGTCAATGTAGGCTTGACCTGTGTTCCTACCCTTTCCTGCCATTCATAACTACCGAGATGACGAAAGTTATCATTATGAATATTTATATGGACTTTAGATATGTGGTTATATGCATGTATGTATTTATCATGTGGATTTGCAGATACATATGAAGATAGTTATATGTGCTTTATAGAAAATAAATGTGTCTATGTTCTCTATGTACAACGTATAGTTCTCTTTACAACTCTACATATTAGACATTTTGCTACCTATTTTATAGACCAGCAAATTGAGTTTCAAAGACCTTAGGTATTTTTCCGAAGCCACACTAATTAAATAAGGAGCCAGGATTGAACCCAAGATTCTCTCAGTGCATAATCCATTCGTTAATTTGGATTTAAACTACACTAATCTGTCTCTGAAAATGAAGAGGGTCAATTACGCAATTATTCACTTGCTTATTCAGCAATTAAAAAAAATTTTTTTAAGCTTTGAGGTAGGGTCTCACTCTAGCCCAGGCTGACCTGAAATTCACTATGTAGTCTCAGGCTGGCCTTGAACTCATGGTGATCCTCCTACCTCTGCCTCCCAAATTCTGGGATTACAGGTGTGCACCACTACACCAGGTTTATGCAGTAATTCCTATTTGCTTATTGAATGCTTATCACCATGCTACACAACTTGAGAGGTGCTATTCACAGGGTACCCCCTATGACTCACCCCCCACCCAGATCAACACTGGCACCACATACCTCAGAGACGCTGCCTACTTTTTTGCACGCATTTTATAATTCAATAATAATACAGAAGTGTGAAAGGAAGCTCTTCCTACAAGAATTTTGTGGTCTGTTTGGAAGATAAATAAAACACCTATTTAAAAAAATGAAACAAAATAAAATAATGCCTCAAAAAAAAGTAAAAATACCAAAGACATTCCAAAGCAAGCTTCCGGTTTCCCAAAGGGATGCTGAGGAGATTAATAAAAGAGCCCTTTAAATACCAAAGCAATTTGCTAACTGCACAGGTGGCTGGCACGGCCGGCTGCTGCCTAGCACATCCAAAGACACTGCAAGGAGGCAGGCGAATGAGAAAGCTTTCTACATTTTTTAATCTTCTGTGTTGATTTATCCTCTGTGCTATGAGTAGAAATAAGTCATTCTTCCTGCTCCTCCTCCTCCTCCTCCTCCTCCTCCTCCTCCTCCTCTTCCTCCTCCAAGTCTCACCTCCTCCCCCATTTCAACTCTCTCTCACTCTCTCCCCAATTTAAATTTATAATTTGTAATTCATCTGTGTTCTCCTTCATTCGGGTTTTCGTGACTTGATATTAGAGACTGCCAAACATATATATATGTATATATATACATATATTCTTTTGCTAACTGCCCAGCTCAATGATCACCTGTCAGGAGGCTCACAGTAGATGAAATTAAAGGACATTTGCAAAGACATGAGAGTCTAAGAATAAACTGGAGAATATTAACAAGTAATAAATCTGCATTTGGACACCAAGTAAACTTACCTTCGTATTATTCTCTGGCTCATGGATAGCTGATAACACACTTCTGACTGTAAAGTATATTAGGTCAGGGATCCAATTTTGATATTTTTCACAGATCTAACATTATCTATTACTACAGCTCCATAAAAATATTAAAGCGATGCTAATCAGAATGATATGTGAATACAAACATCCACACTTGCTTGTCTCCTGCCCAGAGATAAACTATATTTGTTCATTTCCTTCCTTCCATTGGTACCTAAGTTTTGTACTCTAACCAAAGAAGGAAGATATTAATTTTTTGCTCTAGTAGTCAGAAGATTAGAAGCATTAAAACAGATGCACCAAAGTCATGTTTATTTGAGATTTTTTTAATCTAAAGACCAAAAGGGAGCAAATCTAATTGATACACACAAGAAACAGAGCTACTACATTCTCAGTAGATTATTTTCTTGCTGCTAGATTTCCTCTCGCGCTCTGGCTATCCAAGGACTCGTCTTTGCAAATATAGGGTTTGCTCTATAGTGAATCTCATAAAACCCTTCCTGTCACTCAGCCAGGCAGGAGTGATCCTTAATGGCCTGACATGTCCCTTCCCAGGTTGCTTTGCCTGCAGAGAAGACATCAGCCAATCCCAGCAGGAAGAAAACCCACAAAACATAAGGCTTACAGTTAAATGAAGATCTGAGTGAGAAAGGCTGTTTCAGTTAGGGGAGGAAGGAGGTTGGGGACTGAAGAGAGACAGAAACTAGAAAACAAGCTCTTCAGAGCAAAGCTAAAGTGACAGCTTGCTTAGAGCAAACCAAAGCTTCCTGATCCTTGGAAACCCGGCTTCATGGGATAGATTCCTAGATGCTGCAGTGTGAATCTTAACATTCCCCAAAGGCCTATGTATTAAAGGCTTGGTCCCCAGAGTGCTTCTGTTGACAAATGATGAAGCCCTTGGGAGCTTCATGGGAGGTCCTTAAATCACTGAGGGTTTCTGACCAAAGGGAATTGTGGACCTCAGCTGCTTGCTCTCCCCCTGGTTTGCTTCCTAGCCATGAAGTGCCGCTTTGCTTGGCCACAATCCTGCCATGATTGTTGACCCACGCCAAGCACAAAGCAGCGGGACTCCAAAACCATGAGCCCAAATCAACCTGTTTTCTCTCTAAGTGGATTCCCTGGGATATTTGTGATAGTGGAACAAAGCTAACGAATACACAGGGTTCCACCCCAAAACTGCTCAGCCAAAACCTCTAAGAATCTGTTCATTTTCAAAGTACACCTGTTGATGAAACTTGTGTTTAGAACCAAGGCCTTATGCAACACACAGATTCATGATACTTCCATGGGGCAAGTTAGTTTCAATAGACTGTCAGGCAGATCCTGGGTTGGAGAGTCAAGAGTCAGAGGAAGAGCAGTTCCTAGTGAGCAATCCTAACAGGGGCTATATTCAGCATGAATCCATAGCTCTAGAATTCAGTGAGAAGACAGGAAAATTCTCTGCAATACGTTGACTGGTTGAATATGAAGTATGATCAGACATACTAAGCATTGAATAGGATCAGATATACCAGGGGTTGAAGAGTGAGGTTTGAACTTGTGTCAGGAGCCACCATCCATCTTTACTCCACTTGCATAGCTGCCCTCTTATTGTCATGGGCTTCGCTACAGCAGCCTCCAGACGTCTGTCTCTGTGTCCGTTCTTGCTGGTTCGCTTCTCACATTGTGTCTCTGCTGCTTTGACTTGCATGGGTTTCTCACTGGTATTGCTATTCTGAGACTTTTAGCAATGCTGTGTGTGTGTGTGTATGTGTGTGTGTGTGTATGTGTCTGTGTCTGTGTGTGTCTGTGTGTGTGTCTGTGTGTATGTGTGGCTGTTTCTGTGTCTATGTATACACGTTTGCCTGAAATGTCTTTCTTCAGCCTGACTCATCAATGGGATCTTTGGAAACATTACTTCTGTAGAAAAGCCTTGAGTCAGGGTGAGGCTCTGTCTT
The DNA here is from genome assembly GCA_004024765.1 of Zapus hudsonius. Lineage (NCBI taxonomy): Eukaryota > Metazoa > Chordata > Mammalia > Rodentia > Dipodidae > Zapus > Zapus hudsonius. The sequence continues at coordinate 12,144 of PVHP010003883.1, read as the reverse complement.
ATCCATGTTCAGGCTACTGACCACTTTTCCTTATTGCTCTTGCCATTCATGATGTAAATTACATTTTGTAATTGTATAGCTATGTCTAACTCTCCTACTGTAATGAAATCTCTGCTTAGGTAGAGACCATATATTTTGGTCCAAACTCTACTCAATATACTCCCTAACACATTGTCTGAAGTACAGACACTTATATTAGCTTGGGAAAAATTGAGTTGGATACCTGGAAGAATAAAAATACTACTGAAGAAATAGAGGAACCAGAAAAGGAAAAAAATGAAATACTTGATTTCAAGGATTAACAATAAATTGACAGCAGCGAAGGCAGGTGGATATATGAAAAGATGTGAATAATTACAATGACATTTGACTTCCATGGAAAAGTGATCATCAATCATGTATATTCTATGGCTGAAAATAACAATCTGAAACATATAATCATTTCAATTGTAGTTAGATATTCAGGCATCCAAATAAAAAGTACAAACAGGAAATAATTTCAGAGAACCAAATATCGAGGCTTCAGGAATGACCTGGTTGAACTGAGTGGAAGAGGGAATGGAAAGAATGTAAGAGCCATGGTGGGGGAGATTATTCAGAGACATTGCCCCCCTCAGCAACAACACACAAAGGGGGGAACCTGGTTGCCTCCTGTGCTATCCATAACCTCCTACCCCATGGAACAATACCCAGTGGATTGGGGACAGGCATGAGGTTAAATGGGGATACCAACACAATATTTGCTCATACAATGTATCTAATTTTGGATAATACATATATTTTTTTAAAAGAATGCCCTGTTTAGGAAAGGGCAGGACACAATAAAAACTGGAGGACAGAAAATCGAGCAGGGTGGCCAAGGGAACTAGTACCATGAAGGATTATGCATTAAAATTGTTGAAGAAATCAAATGTCATGTAGAGGCTAAGACTGGAAAGACTCGTACAGATCACAAGGATGGTCACAAGGATACTCCTCAGAGAACTGACCAGTTAAAACTCTGAAGGCTGAGTTAAGAAATTCAGACAACAAAATAAAAGCCTATTGTCCAAAGCCATCTGCGTGAAGATCGGTAAATCTAATCCCCAAATCTCAACTAAGCCAGTGTGCCCAGCAGCAGGCTCCTTAGATGCCATGATAAAATATCAGTTTCCTCTTCCACCTCCACCCAAATTCTCAAGTTCCATTTTCCCTTTGTTAACAGCATTTCATATTCTCCTGAATACTACCTGAATGCTTGCTGCACTAGCTGGCGCATCGTGTATTCGGGCATGGTTCCTCACTTTGCTTGTCTTGTTCTTATTGAAGAGGTAGGCGCAAACATGGAGGAGCCTTCCAGAAACCATAGAACTCACATGGGTCCTCATCTGAAGCCACTGTACAACATAACCTCAAGGAACACTGAGAGATTTGAGTGGATCTGCTATGACCTTGGCCTTTGCTCAATGATAGAGTTCATTAAATTCCAATGCAAAATTTACTTACTGGGCTGCTAACCAGCAGGTATAAAGGGATAATGTGTTTGAGTGTTTGTTCATTCACAGGAAACATCAGTCGGTGAGGGGTTTGGCTGGTGCACAATACCATAGAATCTTCATTTGGATGAAAGTTAAAAAGGTCACTGACTGAAGCGTTCCCATGAAGCTGTAAGGTAGCACTGGAAATTAACATGTATAATCTGCCACCTAGCCCACCCCACCTGCAGAAGAACCAAAGCATGAAAGTGTCTGATGTGCACACATGAGTCACCTCCAGACAGCTCCGTTCTCCCACCGCTGATGAGCAGATAGGTGCAAATCTGGCTACAGAAAAACCCTACCAACCGACTGACCGCAGGCAGAAAGCTGAGATCCTAGCAAGAGATGAGCCACCACAGTCATATCATGGAGGATCCATATGGAACCCCACAGAGAATGACAGGATGAACAAGGGACCCACAGCCACAGCCATTCAATCAACAAAGGATAAGCCAGTGAGACAGAAACCAACTATTCTCGACACAAAGACCCCTAAGCTCACAACCTTAAAGCAGCCTTAATACTCACCCATCACGACTCAGGGAACTGAGCAGAAGAGGGGGCGGAAAGATTGTGAAAGCCATGGTGGGGGAGACTATCCAGAGGCATGGCACCCCTCAGTAACAACACACTTGGGTCAGGAGGACCCGGCTGAATACTAGGCTCTCCATGGTCCCCTGCCACAAGGACTGATCCAGACAGCCCACAAAGGAGGATATCCAGTTTACTGGGGATGGGGAGGGGGAGCAATGAGGAATTGGGGATAACAACTCATTGTTGACCCACTAAACAATATAACTCATTATGGACAATAAAAAAAGAAAAAAATTATCAATCTACACTCCCCACCCTCAATGAAATGTCTCCCACTTATCGTCATTATCCCTTTTAGGCTTGTGATCCCTGGATAAACCCATCCATGGTCTGCAGAATGTCTACATGTGACCCTAGGAACCCATTATTAAACCCAGGAAGAAGGTCAACCAAGGACAAAGGGGCTAAGTCACTCTGACCCCTAGCTCTGACAGAGCGTCTTAATACCAGAAGCCTTGAGCTATGAAGAGGTCCTTGTGCCTTAATTATCTGTAACTTTATGACACACGTCAGCACTGTGTCATCTAGAAGGGGAGGGAAGGTGTCCTACATGCATTCAGATCACACCTGACATGTTATTCGGGTTGTAGGCAAGATGGTATTTCTATCTTCCTCACTAACTCTTGAACATCACAAATGCCACGTATTGGGGGAGAGGGGTCCCACCTCGGGTTTGTACTCATGATAGATAATAAAGAGAGAAATAAATTAATGAAAATTGCCTTCACAGTCTTGAAGAACTTCCACATGAAAATATTAGATTTGAATTTTATAGTCCCAAATAACATAATCAAGAACAATAGGTTATAAGTATAAGGAAATGGGTTTTGCTTAGATGAGAGGCGGAGTCTCCTACAGAGCTCTCATGCTGAGAGTGAGCTCTGCTTTGAAGGTATCTAAAAAAGACCCACCAACCGCAAGTTGACTTCCATAGACCTTGGTTCTCCATTCACTACACACTAAAGTTAGTATTTGTTAAGAAAAAAAAAAAAGGTTCTTAGGTACAAACCCAAGAAACTTGATTTCAGTGTTCCAAAGCATCAGTATTTTTAAAAATATTTTATTTATTCATTTTCAAGCAGAGAGAGAGAGAGAGAGAGAGAGAGAGAGAGAGAGAGAGAGAGAGAGAGAACCAGGACCACCACCTTGTGGCTCTGGTTTATGTGGGTCCTGGGGAATTGAACCGGGGCCTTAGGCACTGGAGGCAAGTGCCTTAACCGCTGAGCCATCTCTCCAGGCCAGCATCAGTATTTTTAAAGCACTCCAGATAATTTTAACATGTAACTGGAATTAAGAAACATTAGTCTAGGAAAACTTTAGAGTTCCTTCTGAATTTAAGACTCTGTGACTCTTAACTCTGAAGGAACAGGAATCCATTCAAAGCACCCATTTTCACTAACTCTATTCGCTTCAGTTTATGAAATGAATCATCTAAGGCTGTTTTCTAACCCAAGGACTAGAGACTGGGAGATGGGAGAACATCGTATTAAAATCCGGATCTGTCTTTTCAGTTTGCAAATTCTAAATCATTGTATTTGCACTTAACCAAAACTTTCAGAAAGTTTTGGCTGTGAAGACACGCAAACTTCTTCTCCTGGCGTTTCCTGATATGGAACCATCAACAGTTGGATCACCAGTAGGCGTGATTTTAATCAAAGACCTCAGGATTCTCAGATTCTGCCTGAGACCTTTCCGCCCAAGGACTGAAATATCGAAAGTGAACGGGAGTGTGCATATGGTTGTTAGAATGTAAGTAGGTGACAATTAGATAATTGCATATGTTGCTTTTTATCCTGAACTATTTTAGTAGAAGTCTGCTCTTTGGTAAATGAATAATTCACTTATATTTCAAATGTATTTTAAACATGTCATATTTGAGAGCAGGCTAAGCGCTATTTAAATATTTTATTATGTTTCAATAGGTTGAGAAGTTGCTCTAGATAGAAGAGTTGGTTACCCACATACCTAGGAAAATAGACATGGAACAGGCCTTTTCCTCATTCGAATAATTGTGGCAAATTCCACCTTCCAAGAACCTGGCCTTCTGAGAACCTGATTATGGTACTGAGATGGTTCAAAAGGTGCCATAAGCTAACTGCCAGTGACTGAAACCTCAACTGATCTATGTCCGTGTGCTTAGAAGGGACCATAAAATACAAAGGCATTAAAAACATAATGAGACAACGATAATCAATGTCCCATAAAGAAAGCTGGACAGGGAGGAGGCATAATGTCATGTCCACTGAACTGTCCACCTACAGGCAGCTCTTCAGAGTCAGGGCTGGGATATTGTCTACCAGATGTCACACTCTAAACAACACATCTGAACTGAATGCTTAATGTGTGGATTCTTAAACTCTTGGTAAAATTTTTCAGAAGCTGAAAACAGAATATTGAACCATATATATATATTGCTTATTTATTTGCAAGCAGAGAGAAGAGAAAGAGAGAGTTGCATGAATGGGTATAACAGGGCTTCCAGCCACTGCAAATGACCTCCAGATACATGTGCCACTTTGTGCATCTGGCTTTATGTGGGTACTGGGAAATCAAACTCAGGTCCTTAGGCTTTGCAGGCAAACACCTTAATCACTGAGTCATCTCTCCATCACAAACCTTATATTTTAAGAAGACACATGGCCAATAATTTCATCCATTTTTATATTGTTTTGTTTGTGAGTGGTTCTAAAATACAGCAGACAGGGGAGGAGGAGGCCATAGAATAAATGAGCTTTCCAATTTTAACTTAGACCATGGGTGTCGTAGTCAGCCATATGTCGCTGGGATGAATCTCCAAACCAGGCACAGTTTATGGGAGGAAATGATTTATTCAAGCTACAGATCCATGGAAGTCCATAAAAGTGGAAGAGGGCTGGTCCTCTTTTACAGGTCCGAGCAGAGAGAGAAGGCCATCACCAATACCAAACACATGGAACAGCAAACAGGCAGGAGGGCAAGGAGAGAATTTCTTCCCCTTTATATAGACTTAGGGTGGGGTCTTGCAACCCTATCCTAGGTTTAATGGCTTCCTGAGTCTCTTGAATGTCCTTCCTGCCCTGCCCACACAGGAAAGGATATTTACTTCCAGCTTCTTTGAGATTCTTTACATCCTGTCCCCTGCTGAGAGGCTGCCCTCCTGTAAACATCTTCAGAGACCCACCCAAGATTACTTGAAAGGTCAAGTTGACATGGAAACTTAACCATCACAATGGGGAAGACCTCACTGAGAGAGTGATTCCCCGGGCAAAGATGCTGAGGATGTGAGGAAACTCCCTGCACACGAGCTGGAGGAAGTTCCATGTGGAAGGAGCCACATACTCTCCTGAGGCAAAAATATGGCTAGAATCATAGAAGTCATTGCGGTCAAACATACTCCATAATAAGAAAGAGGGAGTGTATTAGGAAGTTAGCTCAGAAACAGGTGTGAAAACCCTTACAAGCCTTGGTAAAGACACAGGCTATTGGTGAAATCTGGACCCATTAAGGTTTGAAGCAGGAGAGTCACATAGATTGACTGGTTTTTAGAAGTTTAGTGACTTCGGCTGCCATGTTGAAAATGCACTTATAAGATAGGAGTAAACAGACATTCAGAAATGTTACTGAAATAAAACAGGTGAAAGAGACAGGTAACTGGATCAGCATGTTTGCAGGACAGGTGCTGAACCATGGGCGAATTCTGAAAATACAGACATATTGTAGATAAAATGAATGAACTATGTCAATACACTGATAGTAATGTTAGTCTAAACGGTCACTTAAGAATGACCTCAAGGGTTTGACATCAACCACTGAAACTAAAACAATTGTCTTTCCATTTAGGGCAAGATTAGAACTATGGCTGGAGAACAGAAATGCACTATGAAACACATTCATTTCTTGATCCACCCATGACATTCTAACTGGAAGTTGGTCCTCTCCATCTCACATCCATGGGAAAGTTTCAAGTCAGAGATATATATTTTTGAGTCTTCAGCTGATAAATAGTATTTAGATCCATGACCCTGGATGAGCGTGCACGTAGACAGACTCAGGAAGACACACAGACTGAATTGTGGGAACTTATGTTCAGATATTGAGAAGGTCAGAATGTATCAGGAAAAGGGGGCTGCAATGAAGAAGCCCCCAAGAAATGAGGAAACCAGGAAATCAAGGTGCACTTGAAACCCAGCAGAGAAACTGCTCCAAGTGGAAGTGTGTCACCATGTTACACACTGGTGTTCATCTTACACGCTGGGGTAGAACGCTCAGAACGGGAGGTGAGGACTGATCTCTGTCACGAGCCATGGGGACGTGGAAGTGTGTCACCATGCTACACACTGGCACTGAACTATGAGAACGTGAGGTGAGGACTGGTCTCTATCTTCACCATAGGAGAGCATGGATAGTCCTTAAAAGAGCAGGGAATGGTGGGAATAGAGCAGGTGCAAAGCTTGAATGAAACAGACTCAAACAGGAGAGGAAGGAGAGAGAGCAGAGGCAGGAATCCAAGTAGCCTTCCCTGATGCTCAGGAAGACCTCAGCAGCTATACCCATGTAAGGAGACCCCAGCACACAGTAATTGGGTCCCAGATATCTACTCTCAGAGGAAGGAAAGAGCTACTTACCTCCTTCTGACAAGGTGAGACATTTTTTAAGTGATCATCTTGTCAACCTACCTGGCTTTTAAATCTAAAGTCATAGTGTTCCTGTTCAATTTGACAAACTTGGTGGCAGGCTTGGATTTCAGCTCCAACCAATTTTATAGGCCACAATACAATTCCACACCCAAAATGCCTTGGGCCTCCACCCAATCAATAAATTGCAGTTAATGCCTTTAGGGAAAATGGCCTTTGATGAGAGTCGGTGTTAGCGGCCAATCCAAGCCCATTAACTTCCACATCTGGAATAAGGTGAGTAAGGAAAATGAGACCAATAGCTTCAATTTACTGCTCATTTATCAGCATCACAATAACCCGACTCAAGCACATACAATTCAGGGTGATTGGGTGACTTTCCTGAGGAGAGATCCAAGACAGAAATAATAAAGAGGCGAAAGGTCAGGATCCAGGATTACTGGTGGAGTTATTTCAAAGCACCAGGTTTAGAGTCAGGGAGCTAGAATTTTAAAAAAAAGACACTAAACAGATAGACGCTCAGAGGCTCCAATCCAGAAAAGGAATGGGCTGCGCTAATTTCCTATCACTCGCAGTTTCTTAATATATCATCTCGAAAACAAATAAACAATGATCACAACAAGCCTTATATTCCTATAATTTAAACCCATCACAAATATGTTATTACACCCCCTACCTTTGTTTTTGCCTTACACTGTCTGTAATGTTCTCCATTTCAAAGATGGAAAAATTGAGCTGGGAGAGGGTAAAGACAGTCTGTGGTGATGACGAGGGAAATCACATACTTTGTCTCAGTTAATGACACATTCCTCTAATGAGGCAAAGAATTGGCTGATTTTGACCAAATTTAGAAGTATATGCAATGGGGTGAAAAAAAAGTTGTATTAGCTAACACCAGAATTCCTCTGAAGGAGAAAATTGTGCATGGTTAGGAAAAAATACCTTGATAAATAGCAGATTCTGGTTTACCCAGAACAATCCAGAGAAATTATTAATATTACTCATTTTGGAGGCGCTGAGGAGATGACTCAGTTGCAAAGCATAATGGCTTAGGTTCAGTTCCCTAGACACCCACGGAAAGCCAGGCAAATCAAGCGGTGCAAGAATCTGACACGATCTGTAGGAGCAAGAGAACCTGTTGTGTGCACATGCACATAAATAAATTAAAATAAGTAATATTGCTCACAGATGAGTGTGGGAGCTGCACACCTTTAATGCCAGCGCTCAGGAGGCTGAGGTAGGAGGATTGCTATGAGTTCAAGGCCATTCTGGGCTGGAGTAAGACCCTGCTTCAACCCCCCCCAACACCACCAGAAATATTAAAATATATATGTGCATATATATGTATATATACATATATAGAGAAAGAAAGAAAGAGAGAGAGCTCACTTTTACTTTTAAACATCTTCCAGTACTTATACTATGGTCACTGTATTGGTGTATGTATGTGTGTGTATCTGTGTGAGTCTGTGTGTGTCTGTGTGTCTGTGTGTGTGTGTTGTCCCCCACATCTGTATCAGAAAATGGGTTAGCACAGAATTAGCAGAGCTGTTCTGCTTCTGACAGGCATATAGAGAAGAGGCAGAATAAAGAAGAGAAATGAGTAAAATTGGAGGGACATGAACAGGTACGAGTGAGATCCACGGTCAGGTCCTCTTCCTGGAGCAAAGCGACCAGCCGACTGAACAGGACAGATACCTGACCTCCAATTAGAAAATGTTTTTGTTCCCATGATGGGAAGCTGTATCTTGTCTTTCGGCTTCAATCTATACAATCTCCAACTGTAAAAGACTTTCTTTTTTAAGAGTGAAATTAAGGAAATGTGCGCTTCACCACTTGGGCTAGGAGCATTTGAATAAAGAAAATACACACACGAAAAAAGTGATGATGCAAAAACTGAAATTTGGGAAGCCAGAAGTCTCAAGTCAGGAATGACAACAGACATTGGAATGTCCCCAGGACATTCTCAAAGTTCACAGGGCCAGAAGTGGAGGTTCATGACCATATCCAGGACATTCCAAAGAACAGGGACATGCAGTCCATACTTGGATTTTGTTTTAATTTATTTATTTGTGAGCAGAGAGATAGAGAGAGAGAAAGAGAGAGAGACAGACAGAATGACAGACAGACAGACAGAGGGGGAGTATGGGCATGCCAGGGCCTCCAGCCACTGCAAACAAACTCCAGATGCATGCGCCACTTTGTGTGCCTGGTTTACGTGGGTCCTGGGGAATTGAACCCTGGTCCTTAGGCTTTGCAGACGAGTGCCTTAACCACTGAGCCACTCTCCAGCCCCCATACTTGGATTTTATGGCTAGGACCTGCAGTGGGATTGACAGTTACAGTTCTATAAGCCATTCATTCAAATCGAAGCCTAGAAATGTACATTTAAGCATCAGTGTACCGATACGGAGTTGAGACTGTCAATGGGAATCTGCTATGGTCTTTCTTGCCTCAATCGTATCTTTAAAGCAGCCTCTAATTTCTGCAGATGAGACAAAACACTCTGAATGCAGACCTATATTTTAAACATTTTTTTTGGCAAAGGCTTTGCCCCATCTTTAATTTAAAAAGAAATTTCAGCCAAACTTTCCAAGGAAGTAATAAATGTCTTCTTGCATGAACAGCCCATCTATTTCTATAACATTTAATAAAATTTTATAATTATGAGAACGTATACAATTAACACAAGCAGAGTTTCGATCATCTCTTGAGAGACAGAAATGTGACCATGGGAAGGAAACGTCATATATGTTACCACAGTATCAGTGTCCCACATTTTAGGAAAAAAGCAAGCTCTGTTTTTCTAGAAAGCTTCCTAATGAGAAGCCAGTTTTAAGACCATCTATTGGGCTTTTAGCACACTTTTGGGAACAGCTGAGTCGTCCACCAGTGCAAAGTGCATTGTCACAATAGGGACACCTTGCACACTGCAGCAAATGCCTGCTTGTCAAGCTCCCTGACACCCACAGGGTGCCTCCTGAGGCCTCCCCTATTCACCCATGTGGACCCAGCCCAGAGGACAGAGAACAGACTCCCCTCAAGGGGAAAAAATATACTCTTTATAACTGAAGTTACACCATGGGACAAGCTTAGACCCCAACATAAACTCAGACCTCAGCGATGGTCCTGAGAAGCGCCAGGCTGCACCGAGCCAGGCAGAAGTGCCACAGGAGATCTCAAAGAGACGCGGTAACATTTAGTGGTAATGACTCAACGTATGTATTCAGTGTAAATTAGGACTCTTCTTCGGCTGGAAAGGGCAGATAGCTAAATCTAAGCAGCAGACAGAGAAAGCAAATTTTCTCCTAATCAGAAAAGAGCAATCACGGTGAAGTGGAGCCCATAAAAGGAGCTAGTAGGGTAATTAGGCTCTTTTTCTTTTCCTCCAAACAGCAAGAAAGAAAAGGTGGGCATCTGAGAAGAATGATGCTAAAATCCCCCAGAAGATGACATCTTTTAGCTGACAGAGGACAGGTTAAATCTAATAATTGTCTTGGAAAAGAAGGCCTGAGCATTCCAGAAAGTCAGACTTCTAATGTCATAAATTCTAAAGTGAGAGATAATATTATTTCTTTAAAGTTAAAGATTTTTAGAAGTTATTTTTAAATCACTATGATCAGTTAATAGGAGACAGTTCTTTATTTTAATATTTTATTTATTCATTTTCAAGCAGAGACACACACACACAGAAAGAGAGAGAGAGAGAGAGAGAGAGAGAGAGAGAGCGAGCGAGAGCACCAGGGCCACCAACTTGTGGGTCTGGCTTATGTGGGTCCTGGGGAACTGAACCCAGGGCCTTAGGCACTGGAGGCAAGTGCCTTAACCTCTGACCATCTCTCCAGCCCAAGTTCTTTATTTTAAAAATATATATATTAATTTATTTATTTGCGAGCAGAGAGACAGACACACAGAGAGGGAGAGACAGAGAAAGAATGGGCACCCCAGGGCCTCTAGCCACTGCAAAAAAAAATTCTCCAGATGCACGTGCTTTACGTGGGTACTGGAGAATCAAACTAGGGTCATTAGGTTTTGCAGGCAAGCGCGTTAACCCCTGAGCAATCTCTCCATTCCCCCCCTTTTTTTATGAGGTAAGGTCTCACTGTAGCCTAGACTGACCTGGAACTCACTCTGTAGGCCTTGAACTCACAATGATCCTCCTACTTCTGTCTCCCAAATGCTGGGATTAAAGGCGCACACCACCATGCTCAGCAGGAGAGTTCTAACTATGGTTAAGTTTCAATGTTCTCTTAAGTTTTACCAACGATGACTCTTCTTGGGTGCAGTTTTTTCAAAAATTTTATGTATTGGTATGAGCACGCCAGGGGCTCTAACAGCTGCAAACAAGTGTCCATCTGATTTTACGTGGGTGCTGTGAAATTGAACCCAGGCCTAGCGGGCTTATGTAAGTAAGTGCCTTTAACCACTGAGCCACTAGGTGCTTATGTGTGGTGTTTGCTGAATACACACGCTTGGGGAGTGAATGCAAAGGTAGTTTTTGAAGAGAGGCAGCATTGTTACCTACTACAGGTATCAGATGTGATGCTGTGGTTTCATCACCCCCACGTGTTTGCCTGGAGTATCCCTTGTCTCTGGGACTCAACCTCACCTGTGACTGGGCTCATTCCCCACACCTGAGGTAGTTTAACTCATCAGACGTCTAGGCAGAAAGCAAACCAGTAATTCACACACCGGCAGCTGGCAGAGACAAAAGCAGGGGACTGTGTGCAAAGTGACTCTAACAGCTGGATGTTGTGGTTTATTTGTTTTTCCATTTTGAAAATACTAAGCGCAGCTAAGGACTTTAATGGAGGTGGCTGTTGGGGGGCCGGGGGAATAGATACACACAATTTGATTCACCTGCTGCCAACTTGCCTTTAGAAGGATTTCTGGGTTTTTTCCAGTTGGGAGGCAGGTGTGAGTGAAGTCCCCACACTTCCTCCTTTTCTCTTGTTCTCCCAGCTCAAATTTAGAGCAAGGAGGCTCCTGCTGAGCCTCTGCAGGAAACCATCCACAGTAGTTGCTAATGGGAAACCTAATGACACTTTAATGGGACCAGTAAAGCCAAGAGAGTTGTGCAGATAATATTTATAATAGAAGAAAAAAATAACTGCACTAAGTTGAAGCAAGGGGTAGCCCAGGCTGCAAACTGTCTGATATGGGTTGCTGCTAATTAATAATTGTAAGCAACGCGGGGAGAGAGAGAGAGTTTTGGAATCCTCCCTTCCCCCTCCTCCTACTCTGAGTTCTTGTCCTCTAATGCCAAAGAATTGTACACAGGGACAGAATTAAATTTTAGTTACACATTTATTCTAATTCAGTAGATCAGGAAAGGGGGAGTTGGATGGGGAAATTGGATGTGGGAAGTCATAAAGTTTTCTTGCCACCAGTGTGGGGAAAACACGTGTCAGAAAGTTCAC